>DWGW01000676.1:0-13624 GCA_018247775.1 Udranomia orcinus
TTGGACAGTTTGGAATCGTTCATGAGACGTATCAAAGTTGTGTTTTGTTTTATAATTTCTACGTATCTAACAATATAGTACTCCTATACTAAAATTAGATTGTCCGATGCTTTTACAATAGCTCAAAAATGCTCATGAACCACACCTAATAAGCCTTTGTAAAACTGGTGTCGGCGACTTTTGCAGACTAAAACGAAATTCTGTGTATTCACGTAAAACCTACGTGACCTGCGCTAAGTCCATATTCTGAAGGGTAAATAACTGCAAGCATTGCTATTTCAGAACAAAGGTAGCCGGTTCAACTAGCAAACTTAGCTTGTACTGCTTGTAAACAAAATTCGAAGTAAACCCAACATTTTTCCCCATTTATATGACCACTAGGAAAAATCAAAGTAAAAATAGCAAAAAGTTACGAAGTTGGTAAAACTGAAAAACGAAAGTCACGCCTCAATCAATTCATGAAATGTAATAACAAATCAACAAGAATTTACAAAAATATCAAAAGTTATAGCGTCGTAGCCCGTGTTGATGTTCTGACGTGGCTACAAAACCATTATTTTCCCATCCTTTCATTTTTCACGTAGGACCTACGTGACCTGTCCTCGCTTAAGAGGGGAGGATTCTATATAATTTTATAAACCAGCACGTTTTTAACCGAACAATAAGCAAAGATTTTAGCAGCGTTTAATCTTCACATGTATCGTATTACTGTCTTTTGCAATTTATAAAGCATATGTGCAAAGACACCAGATTTCTAAATGTCTTAAATTTTAGCTACTTTTGTAATATGAAACTATTCTACTTTATAAACACAAATTTATTATGTAGAATGGTTGATATTTTTGTCCATATTCGAATAAGCGTTATTATTTTTAATATTCTACTATTTAATATAATCAAATGACTTCGTAATATTTTACATATTACATCGAATAATTGGCCAACATTTGTTAAATAGTATCAAGTGTTTACAATTAACTAAAAATATATTAGGTACTGATATTAAACTTAATATCAACTAAAGATAGGTCTAAAGATTCTATTAAAACGCGTATTGTATGTGTCATGTTCTCTTTTCTTGTACTTATTATATTGGTGTACAATAAAGAGTATAAATAAAATAAATAAATAAAATATTATTGCATGACATTGATCCTTGTAAAAATCGTAATAGTACTCACCAGTAGCATGAAGCTTCCTTAGCGGGTCCACGATGGCGAAGTACCTATCCGCGGATAGAGCGGTCAGGGTAAACACGGAGACGCCGATACTGACGTCCTTGGCCGCTTCGGAGACCCGGCAGACGGTGTCTCCCCAGGGCCAGGACTCCAAGGTGTACACGATCGACGTGAAGGGCACGCAAGTGATGATGACCAGCAGATCGGCAAGTGCGAGGGAGAGGATGTACCTGTTGAAGATGATTTAGTTGTATTCATCGTTAAAGAAGCGACTGCCTAATGGGTAGGACGTCGGTCTTAAGTCGAGATCCTGTGCTGGAAACTCATTTATCATTGCACTGTTGACATTCATATACTCCTAACACAAATAAAACAAACCTAACACAAAGCTTACGTGAAGGGGTTAGCAAATTACTGGTATTCATATGCTAGTCGGTTTTACTATAAGAGGTACATATTCGTATATACACATATCTCTGTGGCTTCCGTGGAAATTGTATCGAAATTGAATGGATTGTAGTCATTGTCAAGCATACAAATAACTATGTGGTTTTTGTGGACAGTATATAATGGAGTTTGGGCTTTTTAGCTTCCATGTTTCAAGTCATTGGTCAGTCAATTCTCTTTAAATTCACGCATTGCAATTTCGCCCTCCTTATTTATTTACTTTAATTAAAACGGGCATACCAATTACACTAGTTAAATATCATAAGATCGCTTATACATCTCGCTCTCAATATCTAATACTCAGACAATGTATCCGTCCATTCATCCGCAAACAAATTAGGGTTTTCGTCCAAGAGATCGTTAAGAGCGGTGAGAATACCCTCGGAATAGACGAGCGAGAATATGCACTTGTTAGATACTTTAAATTTATCCTACTTTTGCAACACGTGTCTTATAGTGATTCCTAAATATGCTTGAAATTAAATAATACAAAAAAAAAAACAATTTATGAGCTCCTCGTACACAGATTGTATATTTTAATGACGCCTTTGTAGGATTCTATGAAATTTACCTAAGTGATAGTTATCTAATTAGTTATGTTACCTGAAGATACACGATTGAATTCTATTAGAAGCAAACAATCATAATCAGTAAACGACGGAAAGTTAGAATTAATTTGTGCAAACCCCGACGACAATTGCTTTAATACCTTCGCCGCTAAACGCTTTCAAATTAACGCCATTTCCAGGACCTATTAGTGATGCTTCTGATTTAATAATGACACTAATTCAATTTACTACCTTAATTGATTACGAATTACATAAACTACCATCCGTGTGAAATTGGAACAGCGATAAGTAACACATTCCGTTTGTTGCTCTCCATAATCTCCGAAGCACAGACTTCGGCCATTATGGATGTTTCCGAAGCACAGACTTCGGTCATTGTGTATGTCTCTGAAGTTCTGAATTCGGACATTGTAGATGTGTTCGAAGCGTTTACTTCGCAGATTTTGTTTGGTAATCGTTTTCTGTTATTGGTGTTGTCGATATGGTTATTGTGTTATTCTGTTAAGGATTCCTATCGTTATGTCTCGTCAATTTAGGTCATATTTAGGTTGAAAATATACACTGTGTGGCCAATTACTATCTTCGACATAATCCTTTTCATAGTGATGACTAAAATCGTATTCAGTGAAAACAAAAACAAAAAGGCTGTTTATCTTCATATGAAAAGACTAGTGAAAGACAAAAGTAACATTATGCGAGTAACATTACACTTTGCTTGTTCGCAGATGTTTACATTATCCTTAAGACATGTTAAATGTAATGGATATTTTGTTTGATGAAAGTTAGTAATTTTGTTTAACACATTAGTAAAAGGAGAAACTTGAAGCCATTGTTAAAATATTAATGATTTCGTGCACTCTATTTTAAGATAGTGAAGGCTTATTAGGCTATGTATAACATATTTAGTCTAGCAAAGGAATTGTAAATATTTTGTATTTGGTTTTTATATTCACTTTGTTCTATCTGCTGCTTATTATTTTACTTTTTTTATGTTCGGCTTTTCTCTTATTACCTATTATTCTATAGTCTTTTTCATCTACTATAAGAGAGCGCATAGCCCCGTGGCTCGAGTAGATCACAAGCGCTCAGCAACAGTCAGTATTTGGTTAGGTCTTATCAAGAGTGGTATTTTCAGATGCTTTTCTGTGATTTGAACGGCATGTTAAGTCGTTAAACCTCGTCAGAGTTCATTTAGGGGTTTGAAACCATCCGTCATTGGTTGGCAAGCTCGTATACCATTGCATTGGAGCAACGTGGCGGAGTATACTTCCAGCTTCGTCAATTGTGCGAAGAGACTCGTGCCCAGCAGTGGGACATAAAAGAGATGTGACCACTTTTTCCTGAACGATTATCTTTAATACAGTACCACATTGACGATTCCAAATTTATATTATAGTAAAATATTACTACAACACTATTTTTATTTAAGATTTCTTCACAGATTATTTTCTTGTCTTTTAAAACTGTAAATATTATCATCGTAATAAATTTATTAGACGAACCTTTTTCGCAATAAATCCTAGGTTATTGTCGTCGGTCTTTATTTTGGCTTCGTCTTTTAGGATGTCTTCTTATTACTTGTAAAGGACTTCAATTTCGTTTTAGAAAAAATGAAATGATAAACACGTGAATAATTTTAATTAAGTTTCAAGTTTCATCATTAAAAAATCTTTATAAGTATTAAAGTAATTTGGAGTAAGTAAAAATGAGATTAAACATAAACAAGAGTTCAATATCAAGAGTTAAAACTTCAATATCAAGTTTAATATACTAACTTAATTATTATTTGCATATATTCTTCATACTTTTTCATATACGTTTAGCGTAGATTAAAGATTGAAACGAAATGTTTTCTTCCATTTTCGTCCACTATTTCATTCGAAAAGCTACTTCATAAAACTGCGGCGAAATAAGTCGATCATTTTGCTGGCTTTGACTTCGACTCTAGCCCTCTTTGATCTGAATGCATTCGGCAGTATGTAGACATTTCTCCTGTTTTTGTACACTTTTTTTAACCTTTTACGGTTAAGTATTGCTTTGCATTGGGAGGCTAGAAATGTTTGACAAACTGGCTACTGATTTATATGGTATTGGAACGGGAAAAAACTAGTTGTAACTAAAACAGGTTTAACACAAATAAATTAATTCATAATAAATATATAATACATACATACGTATAAATCGTTAAGTTCAAGGGTCGTTCTGTTTGTACATTTACAAGATTTACCCGCTTCCTTCCAGATTATTCTAAGTGACCCGAATTGGAATGATACGGCTAAACAAAATTGTCAAGCCAAACGAGAATAAGAATAACGTCATGTATTTTCTTAGACGATCCTTGTTATTTTAGTACACTTTGCTGATTCGTGTGTGACCTTTACGTAATGCTCGTTTTACGTAGGGATTTAAACCTTGTGTCAAAAATATGGACATTTTAGCAGATTACAGAAGACGGGTTTTAAATTATGTCTATCTTCAGATCTATCTCCGAGATTTGGATGCAGCGACTATTTTATATTGCACATGAAGTATGCAGGCAACTAATATTAATAAAATTTACTAATAAATACTATTAACTTAAATTTATTAACTTATTTTAAAAATAACAGACCTACGTCTGTACGTGCGTACAGACTGGCTTACCAAAATATATTTTGACAACAACGCCATCTGTTAGCCACAAAAGTATGTATCTTTATATCTTGAAATCACAAAATCTGTGCCCACTGACTAATGAATAAAAGCATTTGATTCTTGATTCTTGAAAATCAACCCATTGAAACTTTTAGTTCGGTGTAGGATTTATTTTAAGAACATTTGACACTGACTCTGTTTGTGAACGAAGTCACTGGCGCATACTACTACGCTCGTATAAACGCACAATCAAAAGCACCATAAAGATAAAGGTTTCCAATTCGTCACGCATCGGTTCTCGATCAAACGCAGCCGTTATAAGTTGGAATGGCTCTGACTCGCCTTTTCGGAAATAGCTTAAGTTCAAACATAATTCTTTGGTCTTCATTTGAATAATGTAAACGGCCTTCCTTACTATAATTTTAATATACGATATTAAAGACTTTGCTGCTATCTATACGAATAATACTGATATCTATACAAATAAGATTGGAGTGTCTGTTTGTAATATTAAATAACCGACATTACTAAATTATATAAATACACGGTACATATACCAAAGTAACATTTTTGGAAGTAATTGGCTAATTTTTATAACGGCTTGACCGATTTTAACAGGACGTTTACTTATAGATAGGTGATGTAAGAAATAGTAAACTTTGGCTACTTTTATTTTAGAACTATAAAATAGTTTTCTAACTCTAAAAAGCTTGTCTAGATGGTTTAAATTTTTAAATGGTATATCGTAATAAAAATATAACTTGTACGACTTATAGAGCAATTACATGATATACAAGACTTAATTTCTTTTCATAAATATCGGCAAAATGTGTATGAAGGGTAGAAAAGAAAAAGAATCACAAGAAAATTCGAGAAATAGACCAAATGATAGCTCTGAATTTAGTAACAATTTAAAATAACAGATATACTCGTATAACAAGACAACAAAGATCGCAATTTAAACTTCTAAAAATATATCAACAGAAAATTATTAGTATGTTGCCGCCCACACTGTATTGACGATATTTATTTCTAAACATCTATTTTCAATCTCTATAGTCTTCAATAAAGTTTTAATTTTGTTCGCATAATATTCACGAAATAAGAAACGAAGAGAAGTTACTTCGGCATGATTTACAAAATCTCTGCTTTTCATCAGTGTGGGAAAAGATTCAACAATTCAACATTTAAAAGCAATCGTTTTGTTACAACGGGATTTTTATAAATTGTAATATGTTCACGCGTTTAAGCCTACACCGTTACAGAGCGTCCTGAGAAGTTTCGGCGAGGAACGACTAACATACGAAAAATGTTTAAATTACTCAACAACACAACAATCTCAGAACAAATCTCCCACAGTTAGTCTTTCGCTTGTCAAAGTGAGAATCAATAGATCTTCGTTACAAAGTGTCACGTGTTTGACTTGTCAAAACAAATACAACTTGCTTGAACCTTAGTGGGTCGTTTATCGAAACATCCACAAGATATACTTCTTTTCATTGGATGACTGCATCTCACCAAATTGGTTCTTGAGATTTGTTGGAATTGTAAAATGTTTACCAATGTTTAACATTTTAAGTATAAAAATGATATAACATTATAAATGGTTTATGCTTCGGACGCTTGAAACTGGGCAACGATTTATATAAAAAACAGTAGAACCTATCGTAATTCGACTCTAGAGACCCTATATTTATCTATTTCTGATTTGAAGGGTATAAATACTTATTGAAGCGTCTCACTTTAGCGTACTTAGTCCGCAGGAGTTACGTCTCTGTTATCGACAAAATCCTCAAGACTGGATATTTATTCATCAATAGGATCCGTGGACGTATACTTAGCTGCTTCGTTTTGTTTGCTATACACACACACACACACTTATACAAAAAAAAGTATGTAAAAATTGCGTTTACGGGAAACATCAAGTGTGGAATGTTAAACAAAGTTTGGTTACAAAATTAAAAGTTTCAGATAATGCCATGAATAACGATATCAACGCGTTCGTGTAAGAACTTTGCTTGGCCTTTGTCGCGTGACCAATTATCATAATTGGAAGTAAACTCACACAACTGGGTCAATAGGCACTAAATGTTTGTTTAAAAATAAAATGTACCAAAGACATTTTATTTTTAAACGCACACCTTTCGTACGGAACTAAGTGACTTGTGACCACTAGATAGCAGCTCTCAGGTTACGATTCCTGTTCGCTTTATCCGGTATATGGTTAAAGTGTTAAATGTCTTTGCGTAAGTCTAAGTCTAAGTGTCTAAGTGTGCGCACTATGAATTAGAGTAACCACTCGTCTCAATTCTGTCGGGATAGTCTGAAGTTAAGATTTTTTCTTTGATTCTGATAACAATGTGACACTTGCATAAGAAAATAATTCAATCGAGGATATTATTAACATGAATACCTATAAAATATTATAATATTTTTTTCCTGCATTCTCTTTGATGATCTAAATAGGACCAAAGTCTAATCTGTCGGACGGCCATCAGATTTAGGTTCAATGTAGGTCTTCTGATTCTTTTGAAGCGGCAATAGCCCAATGGGTAGTGTGACCGACTGACGATCCAAAGGTCGTGGGTTCGATCCTCACTCCCCCATTGCATTATTAACCTGAACCCACTCCTAACACAAGCCTTCGAGCTTTTCTGGAGGGGTTAACAAAACTACTAGTATGTTTTGACATGCTAGTAATTTTTTGTTTTTTTTTCTTTATTTTTTTTAAGTTTAAAAGTTTTTTTCTTCTTTGCAAAAGGTAGTGCTTATGAGTTGATAGCGTGAGTATTTTCAAGCATATTAACGAAAGATAAATACTAAGTTTGGCTCAACAGTCCTCCTTTTTTTTTATTTAAAAAGAAAAAAAAATACTAGCATGTCAATACATACTAGCAATTTTGTTAACCCCTGCAGCTAAGCTCGAACGCTTGTGTTAGGAGTGGGTTCACGTCAATAGTGTAATGGGGGAGTGGGGATCGAACCCACGACCTCTTGATCGTAAGTCCGACACACTACCCATTGGGCTATTGCGTTTAAAATATTATTTTAAACAAGTATGAAACCTTATGTAAATATATCTCTACTCTCGAGAACTATATTCTCGTCACATTCGTACCATTTGCATATGGAATTGTAGAATCTTCACGGTTCGCAATTCTAATCTAGTACAGTTCTAATAAAGGCAGCCCTTTAGTCTCATAGAAACCTTACTTGTTTACAACACTATAGTTCAGCACCTTAGAATTAAAACTCCAAAAGTTACCTCAAAAGCAAAGCTAAAGAAACACCTTTACCAATTTAATGGATAGCATTGTAATAATATTGAGCTAATCAAACTCGACGCTTTGTTTGGCTATTAATCATGGCAGATCAGGTGTTATGCAGGATGTGCGAAGCGAATCTAGGATGGACGCGGCAAGTTTAGTGTGCACGAAATTTCAAGTTTGCTCAAAAATAATTTGCTGCTAGGTCTTATATAATAGTGGATTTGTCAAGACTTGGACAAAAGTTTCAATAAGAGATAGTATATGATGCATTTCGCTCTGTATATCAGATACTTGAATGCACTGCAAGGCAAATAATAAAAAGTAAAATGTAAACTAAATTATAAAATGTTTTAGAGAGTTCTGTCATTTTTTTGTTTTAAAAAAAAATCGCATAAAATTATATAAAATTTCGTCAAAATACATATCTATAAAAACATAGAGTATTGATAAAAACTTTTCAAAAACAACTCTACTTAACATACAAATATAAGAAAGCAAAAAAAACTTTAATGCAAATTGTGCAGTTAAAAAATCGTTGCATTTTTGACGAATATTAGAATAGGTGAGAAAAAAAAAACAAAAGAAGCCTATCCCTCCTAACAGATGCCCGCTCAATCGAACCGTTTCCTAACTCCCAACAAACGGCCGAGGCTACAAATGATCGACTTTACAACTAATTAACCACTAATGACGCAACAAAAAAGACATCACAATATCTATCAATCATTCCCTATTTGAAAAAAGAACGACAAAGAACGGATCCGCTCACCATTCATAATTCCGAATTTGAATATCGCCGGCCATTTTCTTTTGTTGTTCACAGCTCGTAATTGGTGTTTGAAGAAATGCGTGAAGATATTCTTTTGTAATTCTGATTATGTGTACTTGATAACTTATTTCGGTACTAGCTTTTTTAATGTACATCTGTCTAGATTAAGCATTCGGTTAGTAATACCTATAGATAAATAAACAATGATCATAAAAAGCAACGTCTTAGACGCTGGCACGTAATAACATCACAGATTAAACAAACTTCCTTCCACAGATAACGAAAATAACCTCGATTCGTTATTTCCTTTGTTCGAATGTTTTTCAAAATCTCCATTCGCGGTACATCCGTTGCAACTTTTTAGCTGCCGGAAACGTCAATGATCGTTTGACCATCAACGCCATGTTGAATGGTTTTAAGAAAATATTTTTACGACGCCAAAAAAGTTTGTATTTAATCCAATCGAGAATGATATTATAAATGTAATGTACCTCTGTCTGTCTGTTACCTGTCACGCTTTCCTTGACCTATTTTAATGAATTTTGTTAAGATAGGGTAGTTTTTATCCCGAAAATGGGGGTAGATACATTTTATTTTGTTTTTGATTGATTTGCCTTCTATCTAAGCACTCTATACGGGCGGACCCGAGATCAAATTTAGTTTAAAATATTTTATTTGAAGATACGACGAAACATCTTGATATATATTTTCTAAAGTATTTTCGGAGGGGCATTCGTCTCTAGTTCCCAACAGTGGGAACGCTTAAAACCAAACTTTAACAAAAAAAATTAATTACATTAAAGTTGTATAGCAATTAATTTTTTGCATCAAATACACAGAAATCTTGAACTCAACCTGTTTTAATATGTAAACAACATTTTCCTTTAGCTACTTTTACCTTTCATATTCATACATGGTTACATAAGTGTGCAGTCGTACTGCGAGCGATAACGCTACAACAACAACAACAACAAACGTAGCAAACGAGCATGCAGTGCACCTGATGGTCAGTGATCACTGGCAACCATGGACACCAGTGATCAACGCAAGACAGGATCGAAGGTCTTTCGTGGACCGATCACATATGCATCACCCTCGAGGACTAAGTTGGAACGCCTCGGTCAAGTGTGTCTTAGCACACTCTTCAAAGCAGAACACAGCAGCAAGAACACTGCTGTTGTGAAGCAGAAAAAATGTGGCGATGATTCTCGGCTAAAATTCCTTTAAATTGTAAGACACTACGTCTGAAGGTTAACATGAGCAACTTTGAAAGTCAGCTAATGTTTTGCGTCGATACCTAAAATCTTATTAAATATTTAATTTACGTATTCTAGAATAATATTAGTAAGTATTTGTCTATTCCAAGTTTTGATAATCGTGGCAGATTTTATTACATTTATTTATTAAGTTAAACGTTATAATACCAATATTCACAAAGATATAAAATACTTAATGCCAACCTTTAGAACAAACAGAAATCAACATATCATAAGGCCATTTACACAAAAAGAATTAGTACCAATATTTAACACTCATAACATTAATTATTGTAATAAATTACAGAATTATCGTCGCCACATTTCCCGTTATCCGAGGCATTTTTCGCTCCAACATATTAAATTATGCTAAACCATATTTACGACAGCCACCTTTAGTACGATATAAACATACATCAGTTTATCGCTGTTCGCGCGCGGTCAGACGCGTTCGTAATCCGGAAATCATTGGCCCAATTTCCATATAAAACTTGACATTTTTTGCTTTTTAAATTCTCCGCTATACTTTAAACAATCCGGTTCTACGCCTTGGTATTACAGGGATCTCGTTTTTATTGACTTCTGACCTTTATACCTTTAACTTGACCGCCGATCGTAATATCGCAATTATAGGCTTAAACATATAAACTTAACATGTGTATCGGTCATATTAAACTAATAGCAATGCAATGAGTTTCATAAGTGCAAATTTGTTTCGTAACAAAGGTTGTGGAGATCGTAAAGCGACGAACTGTTTCTATTATATCTAGGTAGTTAACGAGGAGCATTTCAGGGCATGTGCTCACTGCTCATGGACATCTTGGTGCTTATATACGAAAAAGCTATAAATCAGGATGTACTAAAATTACTCTTAATCGTATAATATGGCCTTAGTCACTCATTTTGTCATATTTTATAAAGACACCCTTACGGGTGTCTTTATATGCCGTCCCATCGGAACATGAGAGTCAGGGAATAGAGAGTGCACTTGTGTTCGCGCACACGCTTGTGCACTATAATATCTCCCGCGCAAATGGTTCTCATTGAGAAAATCTCCATTGAGATTGGCCGCCGTTGCCGAAACTCGGTCAGGAGGACTACATATATTACATTCAAACCAGAACACAGCAGCAAGAACACTGCTGTTACACGGAACATTAGTAAAGCGATACAAAAGTGGCTTTATTATCGAAATACGAAATGTTCCACTTTCAAATACATTTATACGTTAAAGAAACACGCGTCAGAATAATTCAACAGATTGGTTACATGCCGGTTACCGATTATACAGACGCGTAATAAGTTTATTTTGACCGTTAATGGATTCAATTCGAACATAAAAGTGTAGTGACTAGCCGTCAGTTAACACTTTTTAACGCAAAATTATAAATGTACTACAAAACTTATACTTACGATGGACATCGCAACTACAATTTTTGCTACACCAAGTACCGTACATGTAAAATGATGTACGCAAAAAAAAATTCAAAAACAGTATCGATAATCTCACGATAAAATAACGCTGTGCACCGAGCGTGGTTACCGGACGATGACGTCACGCTTCCATGGCTCACACGGCGAACGGGAATGGACCGACGTTCCCTTTGTTGTGCCCTGTATTTCAATGCATATAAAGTCCAATTTCGCGCGACCCGCAGACCGCGTTACGCTGGCCTAGTTCGGCGATTTAGAGTAGTTCTCTTTTCAAATTTGAATGTTTTTTAAATTGCTTTTTTATTGGACTAGAATTTATGACGGCCGGCGTCTGTTTTGCCGCCAAATGTCAGTTCAGTAACTTAATTACATTTTTTTTATTTGTTTAACTTTGATTGCTTGAGTAATGTACAGTAATTTATTACTTCTTTGTTACAGGTATGCGTGGTAAATGCTAGAGATAAGACGTGAGTACGTACGTACGACTTAATATGAGAATCATTATTTTATGGCAACGCGTGTAAAGGGTGAGATAACTTTTCAATGTTGTAGGCATTGTTGGGATTGAAGATAGTGCTAGGGTGTTTTTTATTACTAAAAATGTTTTATTAAGACCGCCATTTGTTTTCACGTAGTTGTAATGAGTACATTTTTAAGGAAGTCCCGAGTGTGTGAAAATCTGTTTAATGGTAGTTAAGAAAATAACCATAGACATTTTTTCCCTCCAACTTTTTTCAACATAGAACACACTACAACATGACAACTGTACACAATCCAACATAAAGATTATTACGTAACAGAAAAAAGCGGATTTACGAATGCGAAACCAATTTGACTGCGTTTTCCCACTATTACGGTGCTTGTAGTTAATAACAAAATGGCGTCACGGACGACACACACGGTAATGGTTGTTTTATCTCAAGTGTGGCATCGGCCTTATGCGCATCCGTTGCTATTGTGAACTTGGCCTTACGATGACACGAAACTTAGAAAATGTTTTTTCTAACTTAACTTGTTGTTGAAGTTTAAGTGACATTGTAATAGCATTGAAGACTGTCATATCAACTCAATTACAACATAAGTTAAATAAATATTGCATCGAAAGCCCCTTTTATCAATACTTTACGCCTCTGAGTCAAGGCATTGGGGCAAATAGTAAACGTTTTTAAAAATAAAAGTAAAAATATGATTTAAACTCTACTGGATGTCAGTTTATTATTAAAGCATTATGCAGCGTGGCGCAGTATGCTCCAGTTGTGAGAAGAGATCCGTGCCCAGCAGTGGGACATAAAAGGATTGCGGCCAAAGTATTATCTCGGTTTCAAATAGAAACAGATTAAAACGGTGAAAGTATAGAAATAACGTGTAAAAAGTTGAAAAACAAGATTAAAATACCGTACATTTATAGCATATATATTAGAAAGCACTATATCTTTATTTGTATGCATAAGTCATTAAGCAAACGTAAAGGCAACATGGATTGATCCGTCAGCAGACTGACCCGAGTCGTGTTTTTTTTTTCGAATTATTGCTGCGCCTTTTTTGATGAAACGCGAGTGCTATCCTAACTGCTGTTTCACACCTTGCGGACTAATAACCACTCCAATTAACATCGAAAACGGCTTAGGAATGCGTTAGACGCGCCATATCTGAACGCTGCACCGAGATGAAAACGCGAAGTCGTTTAATATATTCGTATAGAGAACGATTATTATAGAATAACACTTTTTGCATATCTTATTAAAGTTAATGCTGGATTTTTATGGTAGCCTGCCGTTTAATGAACGAGGCATGTGAAGCGTTTTGCGTCCGGACGACTTATAAATATTGAAATTGGCTATACATATAGTCATACATAAATATACACGGCGTAAACGACAGCGTACCGAATATTTAAAATATGGATTCCCGACACGATTCTGGTGCTTATGGCGTTGGAATTTTTCACCGCTTTTGTTCTCAGTTTTTGCAAATTTTTATGCATTTTTTTTTTACAAATTTTGGTAGTATTTCAATACAACTGCACAATGCAACATGAATATTGAAAAAAAAACCAATCTTCTTCTTC
>DWGW01000677.1:0-13614 GCA_018247775.1 Udranomia orcinus
ATGACGGTTTTTAAAAACAGAGATATTGAGGGGGACGGTATTGGGCTTGGGGACGATATATGGCGACCCTACCTTATATATTTGAGAGATTTGAGAGAGTATTTGTTTCCTTATAGAGTATAGATACGCTTGTTGAACTATTGCGATAGCTTTTTGGATAGCCATGCATGTTAGTGACTAAAGGAAGTAATTTTATGTTTTTTTAATTCACTAATATTATCGATTCACTTTTATTATGTTGCCATAGAAATACTAAATAAAATATGCTTCTGCAAATTATTCATCGCACGATAGCTAAATTTAGATGAGTTTGAACTATATTAGGATTGGAATTGTGTTTACAACTGTTTATCCCTTGCACCATATTTCCCCATAGCAGAGTCTGGAGCTATTTCGATGTTGTAATTCGAATTGATGAAATAATGATTAAATTTATTTCATGTGCCCATTAAATAATCACACAATCTCTTCGTAGAATTCGTAGGAAAGTTATCATCAGATATTTAGGGTCCAGTAGGTACCGTACTGATAGTGATAAGGGAACACTTGATCCACTTGCGGCCCTTATCTATCCCAACCGTGCATTAATCATACTGACATATACCACGTTGAGTTTAAGTTTAGATTAAATGGTATTTTTATTTGTATTCGACATTACTATTGAAGACTGTAGAGTATTATGCGTGTGTGTGTATACATGTGCAAGTGTGTGCGTGAGTGCGTGCGTCTTGTATGTGAATTTAAGTTTAGATTAAATGGTATTTTTATTTGTATTCGACATTACTATTGAAGACTGTAGAGTACGCGCGCGTATGCGCGTTTTGTATGTGTTAAACCATTTTTATAAGACCATACTGAAGACTGAAGTTAAACTCAAAATATTTTGATTAACCCCATCTGCTACCATTAGACACTTATCATTAAGAATGGAGGGTTATTTCTTATAATCAAAATTTTACAAAACAGCATTTTTTAGCTTGTTCTTTTTTACATACAATATAATTATGATATGATATGTTTTAGCTATTGCAATAAAAGGATTTTTTGAGGTATGCCGTTCTTGTTGGAAATTGTGCTTTAAAAAGGATTCGAGCTAAAGTTGGCATGATACATGTTTGTGCTTCGAAGTCATGTTTATACGATACATTTAAATAAGCATGCAAAGATAATCTCTTAATACACAACTAATCTCACACGTTAGTGCCCGGAAATTCAAACATGAATTCCGTACTATAAAGTTTAACAACCACACACGTTTACCTCAAATTCGAATAATAAACCTCTTGAAAGTGGCTGACTCTACCATGAGCTTTACCGTCAATTAGCATAGGCTTTAGATGATATTGATCTCCGTAGTTTCAGATACTTTTTTTAACTTCACTCCAATTTTCCTTATTCTCGATGTCGGATTTATTCTTATTTGTGATTTGAGTGAGTGATTTCAAACCGTGTCACAAGAATAGACATAGAGTATTTAATATAATTCGTACTTTAAGAAATTTATGAAAGAAACGACAAATGAGAAAACACGAGATAATCATATTACTTTTTTCTCGATCAGAATATAACTCAGCCGCCAGTTGACAATCCTAGTCACTAACCATGAATCTAAAGGGTTCAGATAAAGTGAATATTCAAAGTCAAACTTTAAAAAAAGCTAAGAAGTTTACATAATTTATTTGTCGTAATGTTCGTATAAAGGACTTGTGTAATCTGAGCGAAGAGACTTGCAGAGTTTCTACCAAAATTAAAAATAAAAAGAAATATAAATATGAACGGGCGTTCCTTGAACAATATAGGATAAACAAACGCCAGCTACGTCGGAGTGGCGGGCAAGGATTACTCAATTTAAAGGAAAAGGGTGAGCCATTTTCAGGTAAAAGTTAAATAACAGATGTTCCCAACACAATACTCTACTCTCATACAACGCGAGGAGAGTAGGTACGTAGGGTTTGATAATACAAATAAAAGCTTGATTACGTAACTTAAGTTCTTATTTACATAGAAATTATTATTTAAGTTATTACAATAACAAGAAAGGGAACAGTCGCATAGCTATGACAATAACTTAATTGAAATGTATTTTTAAGAACTTAGTTAACAGTCGCTAACTTAGTAAGTTACTAAAATCGGCAACCATTTAAGTCTTAAGTTGGTTAAACGTTGTCGATGTTTACGTTAGGCACGTTTAACGCAGTTTCCATAGTTCATAGCATAACTAAACGCGCGAACTAGAGCGAATGTTGCGAACAAAACAAGCGCCAAGTTAGCGGGGTAGTGGGGTAGGGACTAGGGTTGCCAGCTGACCCGCTAGAGGCGGACGTTCCGTTTTCACGGCCAATATAATACGACGATGGTGCGTGTGCAAGGGACGCTAGTTATTCTGGTTTAACGTAAATCTGAACCAGGGTACAAAGAAACCTTATTGAAATAAGGTACTAGTCTAGCTCTTTAATAAGGGTCAATCTCTTTTTAACTCATTCTTACCTAACAGAGTCAGGTCACTGAATATGACTTAACAGTCACCTCAGTCAGTCAGTTAACATTATCCTTTTTTAAAGTTAGGTATATTAGGGTTACCAAAATTACTGGAGGGTATGGCCTACTAGTAATTTTGTTAAATGCCCAAGATAAGCTCAAAGGCTTGTGTGAGTTCCCGTTAATAGTGCAATCAGAGAGATAGTGAGGATCGAACCCACGATCTCTCGATCGTAAGTCCGACACTGTTCAGATTAGGCTATTGCCGCTTTGCTTTTTAGGCACTAGAGCAAGGTCTCGCATTCTTTGGTCTGGTCCCGCACATACCCTTGGTGTCCCGCATATCTGTGTATAACAGTTGGCAACTCTAGTAGGGACTGCGCCGAGCCGAGCCGGGCGCGGAGGGTGAGCGTAAAATAAAAAGTTAGGAGCTCTAACCGGGCGCGGCGGGGACAGCGGACGGGTTCCCGGACGCGTTGTGGTATGTAGCCAGCACGGTGGACGGCTTTATTTAACTAGCAACGTTTGCGGTTACGTTCATCAGTTTAAATTGGGTTATTGGCCGAAGCAACCCCTTGTACTAGAATGGCGGGCTTTGGGATTTTTAGTTTTGTATAAGTAATCAAATACAGTGTTTACTAGTAAACTTATACGTAAAATTATCTCGTTATGTTTTTATATCCTGCTCTGTCAACAAGTCGCAGCTTTTTGCTAACGATTTGTAGTGACAATTATACTGATTTCGGTTGTCGTCTTTTGCATTTTGGAATAATATTTAGTATGAATATTTAAATCTTTAAAATTAAAATGGACGAAGTGCAAAAAATCTAAGAGCTTTTCGCAAAGCAAAAATCAACCAACCATGAAGCTTTATCGTTTCTGCCTACAGTGATTATAAAAAGGATTAAAGCATTTCATCACATAGCATAATATATTAAAACTATTACTATTTCAGACTTTAGCTTATTTAATCATGCCCGAATAAAATACTTGTAACAGAAAGAAAAAACGAAGTTGTGGGAAATTTCAGTTTATGAAATTAAAAAAAGAACAGATCAAAACCTTTGGACATCACACGAGCAGGGAATATCGAAACCTGTCTCAAAGAGAAAACCATTTTTAAAATATTTGAAAATATAATATAATTCTATGTTTTCATAAATATGCTTAAAACATTATCTTCGTCAACATGATGGTGCGAACGTTAAGCTCGCGACATCTACGGATAAAACGATTTATATCGTGAACATACGAAATAATCTAAGTTTTTATTCATTAATATAAATTTATTTAATCAGCTGTGTTCTCAAACAGTTACATACCCGAACGCGTCTCTGACCGGTCGTCTCCCCCTTCCCCCTGTCATTAGAAGCGTGCGCGAGCGCATTGGCCCTCGACGGTGCTGCCCCACACTGCCCGGAAAACCGTAAAAAAATCGACGTGATTTGATTTTCGAACACGTTATTTGATTTTTTTACGGTGCGGGTAGAACGGTGGCTGGTTTGAGTGTGACATGAAGTGTTGTTAGGCGAGGGTACTTGATAAATATTATTTTTGAATTCGTTAAATAATCTTAGACATTTAATGTTTTAAACGCGATATTAATGTTAAATTCTACTTTAAAAATTAAAACTGATGTTGCTCTTAGGATCATTCAACGAACTAATGAATAGTATGGAGTTTATTCTTAACTATAATACATGATGTTTAAAAACTTTGTTCTCACCCATTAAATAAATACGTAGTCTTGGTAACGCTACCGTTGTTTGCAACGAATCACTTTGGAAGTTTTAAAAGTTTGACTTCATCCTTCCTCCGCTAAAAGCTTCTCATATCGGCGCCGGGCTTAAAGTTTGAAGTGAACTTTGTAACCCTGAACCAGTATATTGTTATGGAACTACACCGAACTATCAATTGGCGGCAATATGTTCCAAAAACTTTGTTTAGCATACGGCACAGTTGACCTAGACTGTCCCAGACATATGACCGGGTTAAACGTGGAATTGTTAACGTATAGTAAATATACCTATGTTGTCCTCTACGCAGTACGCAGTCTTTGTAAAGTAATATCCAAGTAGTAAAAATAAAGAGCCAAATAATAACTAAAGTAATACCTACCTACATACCTCGTACGTATCTGCAGTTTTTTTGTCAGTTTCATTGTTTTGACGTCATGTTTGTATTTGCGTGAAAAGTAAATTAATGAATAGAATTTAAGTATGTATGTTGAGTATGAGTGAGTGAAAGTATGGTATGTAGGTAAATAATAATAAGCAGGGATTTCTCTGGTATATTTTGTTTATTCAATTTCAGCATATTGTTAATTTACAGGATTTTACACTACAATTGTAACGATTTGTAGAATTCTTTTTTTCATCGATAAGAAATAATGAGCGTTACTTTATGAATTAATATTTTCAACCGAAAATGAGAACTATCTATGTTGACATCTATATCTACGTTGTAGACATTATTTACAAAACTGAATCACTTTTCATATATGACTCATTTTAATAGTTGTAAGCTAGGAATAGCATCGCAGTGATTTCTCACCATTTATAACGATTTACTCATTTTAGCTTGAGTTAGCATTAACAAATTGAGGTAGCATGCAATCCACCTGATGGTAAGTGGTCACTGCCGCTCATGTAGTCAACCCAACAGAGAATGGAAATTCTTTCTTAGGTAAATAGGTGTGGTAATAATACCTCAGAGTCAAACCAAAGAATGTTCTACTACCTTAAAAGTTGTACAAAATCTTACCGTTCTCGCTTACTACGGGCTACAATCGGTGAATCGCGGGCCAGGTCAGGTAGAAACTGAGTCATCAGTGTGCCAGTGGTCGTTCAACTTTCATTATTGTTTATTTATTTCTCATTGTCGGACCTTGACGCTGACGTGCGTGAGTCGCCCGAGCCAGTTCAGTTTGGCGGATGCATAGCAATTGTTATATAAGGCACTCGGTGTAATAAGCTTACGATGGCATTTTGGATTTTTGTATTGCATGCGTGCCGATTTTTAAAGTGTTTTTTTGTTCTTTAATAAGTTTGGCGTCTTTGCTTTGGCTAAATGTGTATACAAGTAAGGAAATGAAGTCATAAACTTACGATGTTTATACAATTACGTAATTTGAAAATTTTTGGTCCAAAAATGTAGTGTAACTATTATAGACTTTTACTTGGTTTCTAAATTGAGCTATTTTCTTTATTTCTTTTCACATCCTTACCAAATCTCGACCACGCAAATATATTTGAATACGACATATTAGCTACATAAGTCGATACAGTGCATCCTCAAAAACAAAGAATATTGGCTTAACGGTATCTAATTAGTCTGGGTTGTACGAGTCAATAACATGTTTCGTATGCCTCGGTCGGGTCACGCCACGAAGGTCACGCAACACTGGGCGCAGTAAATTTGGAATTTATACAGCCTTGGAATAACGCCTCAGACTCCATTGTTGCCACCCCGCCTTCCAAGATTGTCTAATTAACTTTGCTGGGCTGTGGGGGTGAAACCTGTTGAGGTTTACCTGCAACTGCGTCTTTGAAGATGGTAAATCAATGTGGTTCACAATTGGCGATATCACCTCAAATTGAAATGTTAATAAAGCCAGTTTAATTTGTGTATGTTAATGTAGTTGAGATAGGTATATTTACTTAGGGCAAACTGGCAAATGAGGCAAACTGATACTAGATACTGAACTGATACTAGCAAAAGCTAGAAGAAATATTATACACCAGCTGTTGCCCGCGGTTTTGCGGCTTAGTTTTTTCCGACTTACTCGACACTTATCTTTATATTTTGGCTGATTTACATAGTACCTTTATAGACTACATAGCCTATGTGCTATTCTGGTGTACAATATTACTTACTGTAAAGAAATTTTACATATTAATCCATTCAATAGTTTTTGAGGTAAAGAGTAACAAACGTACTCACAAACTTATATTTATAATATTAGTAGGACACTCCGAGGTCTGTACAAATTTATAGTTTTCATTAGAACAGTGCAATTAACGATACGCAATAACGTACCGTAGATAATGTTAATGCACAGCAATGATAATAATGTTGCCGTTGCTATATGTTACATATCGTTTAAACGTTACTAACGCACTTACCTTTTTTCAATGTTAATTGGTAATAAATATTTTCTCATGGTCTTGCCGCAGGTTTTTCATGATGAAGAATGTGTATTACCACTCGCTTTTGGCGTGTATCGGAAAGAAGCTAATTACCATCGCGATTAGATTTTCGAGCGCATTATATTAAACTGCTCAAGTGAGAGACAGACTTCTTGAATTAATTGTTTCTTATCACCACTTAATATTATACATTTGGTGTCTATATGAATAAATAGATAGAGGTATACCGTCGTGCGAGCATCACGGGTACGCTTTTGGAATAGATTTCAGCGAATTCTTATAAATTAATATTAAATAAAGCAATATTTTTTATAATTAATACGTATCTAATGAAATATAATTTCTTGCCTTTGAGGATATATTTTGCTTCCGATTCATTTGATATTATTTTTCTCTGTACACATAGAATACATTATTAATATAGGTAGTAGGTAAAGCGATTAAAGGATGTCGCATTTATCAGTTAATCTTATAAACATGTAACAATATTTTTCTCAAAACAATATTTCAGTAAGTATGCTGTTATTACGTACTTCTTTACCCCATTCACCCTGTGCACGAGCAAAAAAACTACAAAACTAAAAAATTTAGTTCTAAAATTTGTATTGCTATAACTTTCTAAATTTCATCTGTTGAGTGCCGGTAACATCAGAATAAAATAAGTGTGATGTAGCGAGTAGTGACATATGGAGTGGAGGAAACTATAAAGACTTTGTTGGAGTGTGGACACAGTTGGTTAAATATACAATTCTTACTTCCTATAAATTTAAGCAAATATTCAATATACTGATATATAATTATTTTTATTATTAGTTATATGTTCAAAATGGGTCGTTAAATGAAAAATGAAATAATTTCAGGCAAATAATATTCTTAGTATATTATGTCTAATGTGTTGATACCATTTAATACACTAATTTTAATAAGAGTTCGAAGACACGACTACATATAACTATTATTAATAAATATATGAAACAAAGAAACATAACTTAATTGTAACAAATTACTTGGACGATTCAAAACATTTTTGATGAAACATTTCTCGGTTAGCTGCCTTTGTATTAATTGAGTTAATTACATTACTGAGCATTTAAATACTCTTCAGAATGTACGGAGTAATTAAAAATCAGATATACTGCTTTCTATAACTCGGAAGATATGTAAATTCTACAGCTTATACCACCTATTAAAGGGGTTGTAAGTTTATTAAGACGTACGATTTGATGTTATTTACTAGGAACAGCTGACATATTTCGTCTTTATGTAAATTTATATTTTATCTACATTTTTTACTTGTTTAAATTAATGATCAAGTATCATAATTTCAAGTAGTGTAAATTAAATATCAATAATAAGTTTGATACTAAGGTGAGGGTAGACTGAATTTGATATTTAAACAAGACTATTATGGATATAATTAAAAGAAAAACAACAAAAAATTATACAATATGTTATTTTAAAACGCACAATATATTTTTAAGAACTTCAAAACATCATTATATAGATGATAATAAGATTATACGTAATGAGGATGATTGTTATCAAATCCTGAATAACGAAATCATCTAATTTAATTCCACGAGCATTCCAACTTATATTAGTGAAGCAACTCTCAACCAGTTTAATTTATTGAATACTTTAAGCCCAATAAACATTTTGAGGAGATAGATTTCTTATTACATCCGAGTTATGCGCACAGCTTTATAACTTTACCACGAACAGTTATTTCTGAATGCATCCATCGTAACCATCGTAAAATGGTCCGTTAGTCGTAAACCCATTGCTTATTATCATCCCATCCCACTTCCTATAGCACTGATGTTATAAATGTGAATGTTTGTGTGTTCGTCGTTTTGCCGCGAGGATCCTAAAATTTGAATCAAATTTTGCACACAGACTATACCAACCGTAAACAATTAAGGTAATCGGTAATTGTTAAAAGTTTTGTCTATGGTTCATGCAAACGAAGTCGGAAATTGTTAAAAAATTTGTCTATGGTTTATTCAAACGAAGTCACGGGCATTAACAGTATAGTTGTAAATGAACGCTGACCCGCAGATACATGTGATGGTTATCTATTCACACCCACGGATCATCTCTCATGTACACGTCAGAACGAATCAGTGTAAAGGTGAGAGTGGCTGGGGATTAGCGAACCTGCATGCATGGTCGTTGATTCAAATCATAGATGCGCCCTGAGAGTGCATTTGTTGTGTATACATACATATACGGGTAGTTGTTCAAACCAATGTTGAGTTGAGTTATTCTGCATCCGTTATGATGCATCTGTGTATCCGAATATTCACACGTGCACGGTTAAAGAGATATTGGATATTTAGTTGTATTTTATTTCGAAATTTATTTTGAACAGCTTCATACTAGCATAACCTGTTATTTATGTGTCATAGATGAAACAAAGTAAAGTACTCGAAACAGTACCAGACCGATAATAGAGATTAAATTTATTATTTACAGTCATGAGATAGATTTAGTTTTTAATAATTTGAATATTTTAAGTCGTGATGTTTGCCTATGGTCTATCTTTTATCGCACTATATACATTACAAGGAATCATTGCATACTGCACAGGGAGGGAACTGGTTTGTTAATGCAATTACTGGATCCTCGCTCGGAAGCTCGGTCGACTTCGCGTTCGGTACAGTCTACATTAAGCCTTACTCCCATTCACATTTTTATGAGCCCAGTGCACTCGTCACGCCAGAGCGCGTCGCACAGCTCGATGCAATCGTGCCATTACGATTATGACGCACAAATGCGTGACATACGTCTCTGATGTTAAATGATTATTCGTGTCATTTTCACAGATTCGTGGTATTAACCCTCTGAGTACGGCTGGTAGTGTATCATGTGGTGTGTATTGTGATGTCATGCAAATTATTCACAGACGCTCCACGTACACTATGTAGAGATGGGCTGTACCTACGCGCCAATCTGAAGTGATCGACCCATAGTTGCCAATTTCTATTTTGCAAATGTTCCTGATTTTCTGAGAACCATAATGTTAAATGCAGAATACTTTAATCGCTATGGTTCAATTTATATTTTCTTAACTTACGTAAATTACTGCGCCATGTTCATAAATTTAAGAAGCTTTGTTTTATGTAGTCACGATGAAAATGTTTACTATCAATTCTTATTGTTGGGCAGTCAATTATCATTTATGAAGTTAAAATTTTAATTTAGTATTTCACTTAGCATATATAATAAATTCTAGTCGCTAGACACAATAATAACTAATTCCATAAAGATTTTCAAGCTCGTTAAGAAACAATAAAACATATTTTTAATTATTACGAACTGTTACAACAATGTTACGACTAATTGTTTAATGATCGTTAATCTCCAATACTTCGTTTTCCGTTCATTCGACAATTGAGCTGCAATTTGCACGCATTCATCAAATCTAAAACCGTTACGTGCAATCGATTAAGCGTGGGTGTAAAAATTCGTTTATACCAGTATGAACGTATTATGGATTCAATAATTCTATTCAGCGGTGGAATTGAAAGTTGTTGTTTTGACTGCTAATGAAATGTGACATTATAAAATCTCGTTTGATTGTCTTCGGCCGCAATTTAGGACCTGATTCGAAACTAAAAATACTGATCCTGATACTAAAAAAAAATATTATAACTCTTGTTCTCATTTGTTGTGATCGAGATTTTGCTTCGATTTGCTAAAAGCAAATTCAGCGGCCATGCGAATAATATTGGTGTCAGTCACCCTCAAAGGAAGCACAAATAATTTCGTTCCACTTGATGTTTAGACAACAAAAAATCTATGGATACCGTCAAAGATAAGACGAGGTGAGCCTGATTATGCTTTTTATTGCCTAACAATAATAATACTGATAAGTAAAAATAGATAAGAGGAATAACTTATTCACCAATTTTTTATCGTCGTCATAATCATCTCATTGCTAGGCACGTTTCGTAACATTAACAAGTCTAAACAAAAAACCCGATAGAAATAAACGCTCGACGATCTCTCTGCAACTTCGCGTATAATTATTATGATGCACTTTCACGGGACATAAATACTTAGTTGTAGACCATCCACAGTTGTGTGCAATTCGTGTCCGACTCATAATGTATTGAGTGTCCTGCAGCTGTTTGGGCGCACCTGCCTCGCGTATCAAGCTATCACCTTTGACATTCGAATAGCGCAGTTTATGAGACGCGTGCCCATTCGCCACAAATAAATTCCAATTATCATCCGCAACTAGGGTTGTCGACCGTCCCACGTGACCCGGACGTCCCGTTTCGACGGTGCGTAAATGCAGGACGTCAATCGTACTCCTTTAAGGTAAATCTGACATACGTTAGATATAAACCTTATATGAATAACTTCTCACTTGTCTGAAAAAAAATTAAACGCGCAAAACACAACATAAGTAGTAGGTAACTCCTTCTAAAAGAAGGCTCATTGTTTTGATGTATGGCACATAACTGATACAAGTTTCTGATTATGACTGTTATTTATTGATTTGGGTTAAAATTTGTAATCATTATGATAAAAAAAAAATTACTTTTGTACATAAGTCCCAAATTGATGGTATAGTCCCCCGCGTATGATATATTTATCTCTGATGCCCCATATGTCCGTGAGTTGCCAACCCTATCCGCGACCTATAATAGCGTCCCGTTTAACGTAAACTGCGTACGCGCCGCTTTTGTCCACAGCTTTCACTATTTCGCGATCACTTTTTTTTTTGTAATATCATTAACCCCGCAAATTCGCCTGTTTTGTCTCGCTTTTGTTTTTTTTTCTCCATATTAAAAATGATAATGAGCGCACATTTCATTTAATTGACCGCATCCTCACCTGTTGTGTAAAATATGGTTATTTTATACATGTAATTATTTCATTGTGAACTTTTATTTATGTACGAATTTATTTTTCCCTTTTTTCATTATACACAAATGTATGTATCCGATTTAAAACAATGGTTATTACGTTGACTTAATGTACGATGCCAAGTTGGAAGTGCTGCAACACCTGTTATGATTCATTTGTTCGTACTTTGTAATTTGAGGTGAATAATAAGTTGAATGCACTTTTGCGACTTTTTATTGTGGCGATTTATTGTCTATTACACTATAATTTACAGCTGCAGTAGATACCATCATCTACAGAACCTAAGTGTTATTAACTTATTGAAGGTTATTTATAAGGCTTGTTTTGGTGTATGTTTACTGTAGGTATGTGCGCGTGTTTATGTGGATATGAGTGTGCTTGCAGGTTTGCCTGCGCGCTTGTAGCACATGTATAACGTTTTGCATTTAAGCCCTGATACTTTGAACTCAGCTCAAAAATACCTTTTTCACAAGTTCTTATACCTAGCCCAGTTTCCAAGGTAAGATCTCCGTTTTTTACTCTCACTTCTTCATCTTCTGCTTACTACATACCTACTTCTGGCCTTCATCTTTCTGATCTTCATCTTCTTCTTCATCATTATGCTATTGTCAGAGCGGTCGTCGTCACCATATACCTATTAAGATTTTTCAGGGCAATCATCTTCCTGTTACAACATTAATTTTTGAATTGGATTTCATAAGTTATTTCACGCTTTCAAATCGACAATGTTTATTCATATGTGGCATTGGTGAATTGCCACACGCTATAGATTTAGATGCAGATTATGTGGAAGTGTAATTAGCGTTCGGGTGGGTGATTTTGCATCGACCTATTGTGTTGCATCGTGATTCGTGAATAAAAAATTCAAGATGGCGGCGGTCGGATTACGCAGTGGGTTCCGTTCAATTGTGTATTTTTTTTCACTTTTTTGTTGAATTACTAATGTAAATAGGCGGGTTTTCGTTTAGCGGCCCATTAAATGAACAAAGAATGGACAAGTGTATGTAGTTCGATTAGAATGCATACTTCACTGGTACTACTTGGAAAATCGAAGATGGAACGTCAATAAGAACTTTGTATTTTCTATATGCAAAAGGGTTAATAATTAACACTAGGGGACCCAAAGTGCAAATAAATTTGTATCTAACATCCTATACATTTCATAATCTCTCACTGAACTGGTTTTAAGATTTACAAAAAAGTGCTGTTTATTTTCAAAGTACAAAGCGTATAAAAAGACAAATGCATTCGTCACATCAAGTAAAAAAAAATTGCACTCCTTGACTCCGGGGAAAAAGCGCGAAATTCTATAAAATGACGTAAACACATTTGTCCACAACATATGTCTATATTTTCTATGCGCAGAACACGCTATACACACAGTTGTTACAGTCAATCAGGAATGCACAATTGCACACGTTATCGGCACAGGCGAATTTCAATCTTTTCATAACGTGACCCTAATTAAAATGATTATCCGGGCGAATGATCGCCGCGGGCGGTATCGCGGCGCTGACGTCATCAAACACCGAGGCGCACTGCAAATTGCACGTTCCTATACATTTGGTATTTTTTGCCCGATACCAAAGGTCGGGCAAGGACGTCCTCCGAGTTAATCATCCGTGGAATTTAACTGCTCGGTTATTATGACTTTAGTGAACCTACCAACCTACGAGCGGCTGCAGACATCTTCAATCTCGAAAATATATAATATAAAGTAGATATATTTTTTAAGAAATTAAATGTGGCGAAGATATTGACCAAAGCAATAGCCCAATGGGTGGGACGCACTGTCGAGGATCATACTTACGATCGAGAGGTTCTGGGTTCGATCCCCATTTCCCCATCGCACTATTGACGTGGACCCACTCCTAACACAATCCTTCGAGCTTAGCGGGAGGGGTTAACAAAATTACTAGTATGTATTGAAATACTAGTAATTAAAAAACCTAATGTTAGGTAGCCATCGCCTACAAACCTTTAATTTATAATGCGTGCGTGGGAAAAAGCTAGTTAAAATATATTGTTTTCGTACATGTATGTACAATGTACATACGAGTATACCTAAGTTACGTTCAAAGTACTCATCGGAAGGGATTAACTAAATTAT
>DWGW01000678.1:0-13607 GCA_018247775.1 Udranomia orcinus
GGCGACATTTTTCAACATATAAACTGAAGCAAGGTGCTATTAATTGACATTTCATTTCAAACACGTAATTAACGCTTCAATATTAACATATTGAATTTTCAGTTACCAATTGAAGACGCGCGCGAAAGTGTGGCACACGTTTCCAAATTCGTCCGCGCGGCGCGTGAGGTCGCTCGCGACGGCCGCGACTCCCGCGCCCCTCGCGACGGCAGCCGCGACGCTGGTTTCGAGGCCACACTGCGCAAGAAACTCGGATATGGACCACACTTCCAAGTGTGGCTCCCGCCATTTTAATGTGTTCAATTATATTATAATATAATAATAGAGACTTTAAGCTTAGTTAGGTAATAAATGCTTGCTCAATGAAAATTTGTTTTAGTATGTTGAAATATATCCTGAATGAAAATAAGAAACATTGAATGTACCTGATGGTTTGAATAAATAGTATTACAGTGGACTTTCTAATAGTCCATGGACACGACATCAAACAGCGTCAAACAGTTCATCCGAGCTATTTGTGTAGAAAATGGACACCGAATTCGCTAAATTCTATTATTACCTACCTTCACCATTATATTAATCTTGATATGATTCCTACCTTACATTCTTATCGACTAGGTTTACCGGGTGTACAATGCCGTAGACATTCACAATGAATTTAAATAAAATAAATATTATATAATATTTAATTAAATTAGAACAAAGGCTTTAAGTAGCATAGGCAATCTTCCAAGACGATCACAGATTGCGACTTGAGGACTAAGGCCTTCGAAAAAGTGTAGACCGTAATCTAATCACGTTGGGGAAACGATAACGGGAAGGAACGTGAGGAGCGATAACGTAGTCGCATGCGAGCTACAAAGTTTTACAAGCTTACATCGTATAAGTCACGTTAATCTTAACGTATCTAGACGATTAGAATGATAGAAAATTGTATAAACAGTTTGAATGAATATTTATATTGCAGAATTTATTAATACATATAATAATAATATATAATAAATTATTGTACACCCCATCTCTCTTTCTTTCTTTTTTATGTTTCTATTCTCTACACAAAGGTTGCTTGGAAGAGATCGCTGCTTTAGCGATAAGGCCGCCTTTTGTATACCTAGCTGGAGACCCTAATTTTGTATGTAATTGTCAACCCGGTGTACAAATAAAGAGTATTTGTATTGTATTGTACACTAAGCTTATGTAATAGAGTTCATTTTGAAGGTGGTAGAACTTTTTACAGTTTGACTTTTACACCAGCGCCACACCTATTTCTGCCTTATAAAAACAGTGTTTTTGCTGCTGTTTTCGGGTTTGAAAGGTGAGGTAAGAGAGATAGAGTTGACCGAGGCATTCCAACTTAGTTGTCAGGGGTGGATAGCAACGCATTTGTGGTCGACCTGAGAAAGAACTTCGATCCTATCTTGAGTTGTCAATAGTTGTTGACAGATGTCCATGGGCGGCAGTGACTACTTACCATCAGGTGGACTGCACGCTGCTTTAGTAGTTCCAAGCTATAAAAATGATATAATAGTGTAATTATATCTTTTACAAAATTTTCGTTTATCGCCAGCCACAGCCAGCGTACATCAATTATAACACATCAGATTTTTACTGAATAATTAAGCATAATAACCGGGGCACAGCGGCGCTATATACGTATATAAAAGCCCTGACTGACTGATTGACATATTACACGCACAACCCACTTTACCATCGCTAAGATCTCAATTTGCATATAAGTTCCTTTTAAATAGAATCCTTTTAAATAAATGCATCTTCCAACACTTCGTCCTTAGGTGAGGTAAGGTGAGTTAAGTGGTAAATTAATGGATGAATTTTATACTCATAGCCCCATAGAATTTTAACTTCGCTTCGAATCCAACCCAGAACCCAGAACCCAAAGGCTTTCGAACATTAGTCTGGGATGGTGACTATTGTGCCATATGAGTCGTTGTATAAAGATACGATAAGATTACGAACAATAAGAAAAATATATAGAATTTTGTATATAATAATCAAGAAGATAATAATAAGCGCACGTCATGTTGTTGCTGAAAGTGACGAAGCGCAAACGACGTGTGTTGACCACAATTTTATCTTGCTTCTGAACGTTTCTTGGAGCGCCGCCAGATTTACAAAGCTCCATCGCACCTTAACAATTGTGGTAGGGTAAACCAATTTTTTACTTTCCATAATATATTTACGCAAAAAACTTGAGTTAAGTAGTCTTTCTAGAAACACGTTTTTAACAATTTTGTATTTAGTTATATAATCTAAGTTTTTTAGCAATAGATAGCATATGTCGATGGTAGAGTAAGAACTCATAATGTTTACGTTTTTGTGTAAACTACCCACATGAATAAATATTAACGTGTATTTGCAGTACAAATTTCACGTTAATTTAATACCGTTAAGTATCAGCCGATTACTACAGCTTAAAAATACATTATTATGTGGCGTGGCTAAGTATATATTTTATGCAGAGGAAACCGAGTAGCCGATAATATTATTAATGAAAATTACATCTGACGTAGTAGCAACATTCGTCGCGCACATTAAATCAAATGAGTGTATATTAATATCGCTACGTAACTAGTATTAAAAGGTATATTTTTCACTTTAATCTGTTTGTATATAGCGGTATATGCTTTTATTTCACTGGTAAATAAATGTTACTTTAGATCTAGAAAACTCTTACGAATAACTTTTATCAATATTAATTTCTTTATTATAATATACAGACAAAACAGACAATACAGACACATTAAATCACAGTATGCATTATACAATTATAGTTTTTTTATGTGATTTTAGGCACACGTATGATTGCTACCATTAGGTTAATGGTTATACGATCTATTCACGTTGTAAGCAAGTATTAGATATACATTTTATGAAAAATCGTCAGCTACTAAAACTGGGCGCAAAGTTTGTAATATTGTAGCTGTAAAGTAACTGTAAGCTGTAAAGTAGCTTGTAAGTAGCCGAACTCTCCCGATAGAACTAATTGAATAGTTAATGTCTTTATAGACAGCAAAGTATTAGTGTCAAGGTACTAGAATGTGTAAACAGCTAAAAAAATCCTTCCAGATCCCTCAATGCGCCAAATCTCGTGTTACGAATTTTTATTTGTCCTGAAGATCCTTAAAATAAACCAGCAACGGTACTCATGTGTAGAGACATACTCATATGTATGTAGACTCATTTTTTCTGTAAGCAATTAAAATGTGGCGTATGGTATACAAAATTTCGATGAGTCCTCAAAGACTTTTATCCGAGCTCGTTGACAACTGGATCGAATCCAATTTGTGCAGACGTCGACGCAGATTAATTTCATTGAGCTCCGTGAACTCTTTGTGTTCAGATAATAAAGTGTCTAGGAAACGATTTTCCTGATACGGACCCGTTGTGTTAATTGAATTACGTTAAACGCTCGTTCGACCGTATATTATTTTAATTTTATAATAATAAGAAATTTTTAATTAATATAAGGTATTAATAGTCTGTTCGTTGAATCATAAACAATAGTAACGTTAGTAAGAATTTTATGGTCAAGATCTGTCTGAAGTTTTGACTTAAAAATGTTTTTTTTGCATTTATTTGCTTAAAAGTATCCTCGTTCTAGGTTATTATAGACTAAAATTATAAATATTAAGCAACATTGCTTATTATTTTGTGATCGTTTGTGTGGTGTGTGCTCACACCACTATGAAAAAACCATTGCTCGAGTTTTAATGAACGCAAAAATAATGACATTTTGTACGCAAACCATGATCTGGATCAGAATATAAAATAATTTTAAACCTATTCATATTTTTTATCGAGGATAAAATATAATTTTATTCAGATAGTGAAAACCCGGTAAATGAAAATGTTCTTATAATAAATCTATGCTTTTCTAAATGTTAAAATATTGTACTGTATTTGATTAGAGCTACTCAAACTCATCTCTCTCGTATTTAATATATAAGGAATTCTCTGTGATCGCAACTTAAAGCCTCAAATTTAAATCTCGAACGAATTGTCTGATTATTTAAAAATAAATGAGTTGATGTTTAGACAAACGTAGAAAAATACCTACTATTCAATCTCTAAACGGAAATACTCACTAGAATGTATTCAATTCGATTCCGTCTAAAACGGATACTCTCAATGGTATTCTCGCTGCCTTCTGCCGCCCGCTGCGCTTCGCTCGCTCCGGCGTCGATCCGCTTCGGCCGGTCCGATTGATTTCAAATTCAATAATGCCATGAAACTTGATCAAGGTAGAACGTTTTTCAGTTAAAATTATGACGAGAATACTGATTTAGTTTTCAAACAGCATAGATGAGCAGATGGGAATGATTGTGAGGCCGCGATTTAATTATTGTACTGTAAATAACTTCACGGGTATATGACGATAAAATTTAAAACAACATTGCTTGGAAAACGAGTATATAATATGAACTAATTGTTATTGATTTTAAAAGTAAGCAAATAATATTGATGACCGTATAAGGCACATAATAGGTTAGATACCTATTATGTGCCTTATACGGTATCTAAAGTATCACAGATATCTAAAGTAGTTATCTGAAACAAAATGAATAAAATTCCAATTACGAGTCACATAATGTGTATTGTCTTCTATAAACATATATTATTCGCTACATTGACTGTGGCCTTGTCGTCTAGGTAAAATTCCCGCAATACGGGCAGTGCTGCGCGCTTCGCTACATATAAAATGTAAATGAAAACTCAAAATAGATTTTAGTATTGTATTGTATTCAATAAACATAAATAATTCGACTGCATTCGACTGAATTCACTTTTCAGTTTTGTCGTCTGGAGATAGTACGCGTAATAAATAATTAAATATTGGGTGCATTGCTGATAGAGTGAGTGAGTAAGCGAGCGAGTAATTGATTTAAATAATTCACATAAATTAAGTTCAGATAGTATTAACCTCTTTTATGGATAAATGGTATCGAAGTACCCCAAATAACACGAGCAATTTCGGTTTGTACACATGAAACTCAAATATCAACAGTGCAACATTTACATGAAATGTAATTGGATCCGTTGACATTGGTAGATTATTTGGTCTGACGACCCGTAAATTAGAACTAGGATTAGGAGGATGATTTGTCCTAGACAAAAGAAATGCATACATATTTGTTTTATTAATCCGTCAGACGTTTTCAATTATATTTACAGAAAACTGGGGTCAACTTAGCGTATCGTTTATAAGCAAAATCATATTTTTGTTTTACTACTAGATATTATATATTAATTGGAGCCTAAAGCCTAACAGCTAACTATAGACATTCATTTCCTTCCAGAGGTAGATCATAGATATGTTGCTACGCTTCAAGATTCAGAAGGAAGCTTTTCGTTTAAGATTGCAGACACTCGAAACGCTCACTCCGAGACACAAACATTGATTCACGTTGAAGCAGAGTTGGTATACCCAGTCGATTCCTCCGATCTAGCTGGGTATACCACTGTGGATGGCAATAAGAAATTAAATTAAAACATAGCATTAAACATATACAATATTTACATATTTTATAGTCTATGCGTATCATAGACTATAGAATATGTATATAGAATCATATATATGTATACGGGGAGCGAGTATCTCATCGGCAGCTCTTAACCATTTGACGTAAAGCCAATGAGCACAGACACCTCATGACAGATTAATTATTCCGTTTGGCCAGCCCACCCTCGACCCCTCGCATGACTCAGACTTTATGATTTGATGACATGCTCGTATCCCTCATCCTAGTGCCGAATCTACTTGTATTTTTTAATGTGACTATATACGGGTGACATATTGCTATAATAATTATATTTTAATGCGGTCTGTTGGTGTTTTTAGATTTGGCAACATCCCTTTGTTTATGAGTGGGAGATGTTTGAAGCATTTTTTTCAGAATAAATTTACAACACTCTGGCCATATGCAACCCTGTTATACATCATGGTTTTTTAAATAAAATTGTGGTAGTAACAAGCATGTAGTCCACCCATGGTATGCGCTCACTGCCTATGGACATTTGTAATCAACATAAAATAGGATTGAAGTTTTTTCTTAGATCGACCTCGTTGCTACCTCTAGTCCTAGGATCCTAGTCCTAAGTTAGGATGCCTCGATTAAGTATGCCTCCTTGACTATACTCTTCAAACTAGAACGTAGCAGAAAGAACACTTCTTATAAGGCAGAAATAGGCGTGGTGGTGGTGTGATACTATTTACCCAATGCAGGAGTTTCTACAACTAACACGTTAATAAACTACTACTACAAGACTGCACACAATGCTGGCAAAATTGTAGATATCTACGGCGTTGATTTCTGGACTAAAGCACTGTGGCGGCGTCGTCTGCAGTTTAACTTCACTACGGGGAAACTCTTCTGCTATATATGCATATTGCAGCGCATGACTTCGCAATGCGATGGCAACTATTCGGCAGCTTACGTCTATCGTTGACGGCTAGCCTTTAATATGATATTAAGATGCAATAGTTGTAGGAATGTCGCTTGAAAATGATCTGATAAAAAAACTTTTTATTTTGAGATCATGTGTGATATGTAAGATATAAAAAATAAAAATAATTAAGAACTGAATTGAAAAAAAAATTAATTAATTACCTCACATTTTGGAGACTTACAAGGATATTCCTAACATCATCATTTTTCGTTATGCAGTATGATAATGGAAGTATTGACTCTCAGAAATAATTGCTGATGCAATTGTGGCTACAACATAGTAGATAGAAACTACTAAAGTATATAAAACAATCATATTGATTATACAAGATTTACGTAATTTATGTGCGATATCGGTAAAACTTTTACGTAGGACCGTTTGCCTCCGAGCCTTGGAGTGTTTGCTCGCTCTACCATAAGGATTAATATGACTTGAAACTTCTTTCGCAGTCAAAGTTTAAACGCAAAGGCTTTTACAGCATCGCCAATGCCATATGAAATAAGATAATGTTCTGTTTTATTTACTGAACATGCAATAAAAGTAGAAACTAAATTGATGAAGATTTTATATGTTGCACCATATGTGTAATTTGGATCAAATGTTTTTTTCAAAGGTATATTCAATTATGTTTTATCGTGTAAGATACTTTTAAAGAGGGCAATTATTCGACTTCTAAAATGGCCGCTAACATTGTTGAATGTAATGTAATATTAACTGAGAATAAAATTAGACACATCCACGCGAGAAACAGGGACAGATAAATAAAAATGAGAAACAAAGTTAATTCATATGTCTTGTTATAAGACGGTATTTCTAACCTACCTGGTTTGTCGAGGGTGGCAAGTTGGTTGAATAATTAACTGTGTTCGTAGGTGTATTTCGGATAGTCCAGTAAATCTCTTTGACCGTCCGTCGCCACGGCGTTACCTTATTTTGTGTAGTGAGCCAAAACAGTGGTGCTCATGCAAAATGTATACGAAAACCGTTTGCCCGACCTTACCTTACTTGCCCTGAGGCTGCTCCTGTTTAACCTTTGTTTACTCACTTTGAGGATCGATGAGCGAAGTGGCCGTTTGCTAGAACTCAGGCCTCTCTTCCCTTCATTTCCTTGGTATAACTGTGCTCGATCTCGTGCTCTATGGTCTATCGGTGAACAAACACAACTTATATCTTATACTTTCTAGTTTTATCTATTTAAATTCCAACTGGAGCAAAGGTTCCTTTTTATACATGCATACAAGACTCGGATGTACGCGAATATACTCGCTCGCAAAGAAGTGGGGAGCTTAAATATTTATCGCTCGCCGTGAACGCCGCGGAACCCCGGCGGATGCTTTATGAGCGAAAAATGAGACGACGTACCCAGATAATGAGACCATTTGTTTTTCACTACTTTTCCTATTATTTTATATAAAAAAATAATATTCTGTACATTAAAAATGAGGAATATTGTCATACTTGTTTAGTGTGAATGTTTTGCTTGCTACGGAATAGAGATATTGAGTACTAAACGGGTATGGATATTATATTTTATTTATTGTTTTTTAATTAGACTAAGAATCACCGGTAGATGAACTCTAATATATCTGTTATATTATACCATCATATTCTGACTGATACATATTAAGATTATTTTTAAGATACATACATACATACATATATCTTGAGTACGGCAAATCGAGCAGTTCCTTAATGTCTATAAGCTTTACGTTAACTCCATATAATTTTCTATTATGTAAATAAAAAAAATATAGATTCAAGATAAAGTTAAAACTCCGTGAAAAAACTGAAAACCTTCAACAAAGCCATACGTGCTTCTCTAAGTATGAAATGATGATTATATTTCCATAAACTTGATGATTTAGTATTACCAATTAATGTAAAAGAAATTGACGCCCACAAATTATCGTATCCGATAATGAAAGAATACAGTTATAGATAATACACACGTTTTCTTATTGTAAAAGCAATTGGGACGAAGCAATACAGTGGGCTATTCTCAGCACTGTCGTATCAACAGTAGACGCAATGTACTTTCTCATTAGGACTTCGAATTGGACCGTAACTACTTCATAACTACGTGACTGAAGTTACGCCGCCACGGCGACGCAAACAAAAGAACATTCACCTCTTACAAACATGTTTTAGATGAGTCTTACGAGTCACGAGAGATATTTCTAAAATACTCAAATCGCAAAAGCAGATTTAGATACATCTTCTTTGTAAATCTTACGTAATGAGCTTACATAAAGAATTACGCAATTACGTTTGCGTAATTCTTTACTTTGTGCAAAAATAAACGAATAAATAGTTCGAATTAATATTTAACTGTGCGCATTGGTTTGATGGAAATCAAGACCTTTTTTGATAAAAATACCTAGTCAGTAGTAAACCCCCATTAAGTAGAGCTTCGTTATCTCTCATCGACTGACAATTCGTCTACACAGCCTTATTCAGCGAATTTCGCCTTTACTTAAATCTTTGGTTTACTCTTTTACCTACTTTTATTAGTCTAGCTATTATTTGAAAAGTGCTTTAATCTTTGCCAACTTACTTTAAATAAGTGTTCTGTACTAACTTGAGAAGTTAAATAATACTTTTAGAAGCCTGTATGACTGTTTGTAACATCTCACTCAGAAAAATAATATTGTTAACAAGGGTTATTATTATGTTTTACGATGTCTGGTGGGGTCATGTTCTATTTAATGAAAAGGTCACATACAGAAATCTACAAGCTTACAGAAATCTCTTTAGGGTTTCCAGGTTAACGAGATTACTAAAAAGTATGTTTTCTTTTCAAAGTTGTCTTGCGAACGGTGTGAGAATTAAAAACATTAATAGCGTGATTTAAGAATTTTTTACTGCCATCTAGTGGTAAAATGCGGTAAACTATTGCGTGCTGAATCTGGTCCGCAGTAAATATGAAATGGAATGAACTCTTTTGTTGTTGGAGCAATGTGGCAAGATGCGGGTGTACAAAAATGTTTTTACTTCACAGATTAAATCGGGAGCTCACTGCAGCGAGCGCGCGTATTTAATTTCTCAGCTCAATGACAGTGTGATGCTGAAATCATCACATACATGTACTCGCAGCTATTCCAATCAAGACCACACGAAAAGTAAAAAGAAATAACTCAACACAAAAATGTGTTACATAGAATGTATCTACGAGTGTACATGGCATTCGTCTATGTCGCAATTTATTTAGGGATACAGATTAACGACATGATGTAGTTTAAAATAGAAAAATGGGTTTTAGTGTCGAAAAAAAAAACTACTAATACTAAGTTTAGTCTTTACATGTACAAAAATCACTTTCACGTCTTTACATTAAAAAAAATACTGTAAAAAAATTATTTGCGCTGTTGACGCAGTTTCTTGATTGTCGATAGTTAATTTCTAACGAATTAATAACACCTAATAATACAGTTACTATAAATATAAAGTGATTTGATAAAGTACACGATTTTTTACATTAAGTGGGAGTGACGACAGTTCGTGCGATTTCAGTTCTTAAAAAAAATAAAAAATATTAGTTTTATTTTATTTATTTTCATTTCGGAACAAATTTTCTAATAAATACTTCTGATTTCAGTTTGTGGATTGACCTGGATAAAATTGAGCCTACAGGGTGACAATTGAAAGATATAAATCGATAATATCCGGAAAGAAAGAAATATAACACCAAATTTTATACCAAAAAAACATTCAAGCATGTACAAATACGATTGTGGAAGTCGTCTTATTCATTTATCATTCTCATATTCTAGTGACATGTTAATGGAATTATGAGTTTTAAGAAACATATTATTACGTATACGATTTTCTTGAAGCTCAATTTACTGCATGTTGTATAAAAATTTACCAGTAGATGAAAAAGCAATCTATCTTCATTCCCCACTGACCTATTTTTCACAGTATTTCTTTTCTTTGATCAAGTAAGACAGTCTGATTTACAAAGGGTGTCGATACTAAGCAGATGAGGTTGCTCTACGTAAGTAGAGTGAATAATAAAAATAAAAATACCTATATTTCTAGTTAAATATTCGGTTACTACTAAGTAATATTTTGTAGTATTTGTATCATTGTTCCGCCAACACGCATTGGAACACCGTGGCGGAGTATACTCTAGGCTGTTTCCAGCAGTAAGACTTAAAAATGTTAAAAGCCATTTGTATTATTACATGTTTTTATATTTATTTATGTGACATGTAACTTTTTCGTATAATGCGATTTAATACGTACATATTATTTATTTACAACGTCATTTATATATTTAACTAAAGATAAGTTTAAATCTAGCATCACATTTTGCCTAGATCGCAAGATAAACAGAATTTGAAATGGATCCAGGTGCAACGTGGGTGCTTGAAAGTTTTTAGGCTATAGCATTGGTTCTAGTGTAAAATTGCGAGTTAGATTGGACATTGCACTTCCTCGCTTTGCCGTTTCCGTCGATATTCATGAACTATTTAATTGACGTTAGTCTCGATTGACTGCAGTTTGTTGAGTGCCAAAATAAAAAATTAAATTTCAGATTAAAATACTTTTCCTCCCTTCGCGGTGAATACACAAAGACAGTTGAGATATTGTAAGGTATTTGGTATCTAATTTTCAAATTACAGCAGAGATCGATAAATATAATAATAAAATATTTACTCTCTGTTTTAAACTAAATGTATTTTGAATTCAAACATAACATAATACCCTTATGAATTTGAACAATAACAACATAATCGACGGCTGCCCTGTAGACGTAGACGTAAACTTTCGTATCTCCAAAAGAGTGTACGGGAGAGTAGTCGAAACACAAGTCTTGCACTTTCCCTTGATTTCGTAGACATCCAAATGAATTTGTTTTATTAATCATTTGAAAAACCCTGCTTATTAATAATTTAAATTACATTTATATTGATAGAATGGCTGACTTTGCGCAATTACCTAACACATTAAACAGGGGAATATTTAATGTATTTCCCCTCATTGATAACTAACTTATTTACTATGTTTGTGTGTGTGTGTTTACTTGTTGTTTTTTGTTTGTTTAAATGTTCATTTAAAATTTAAATGAATAAGAGTAAAGATGAGGTTAAAAAGTAATTACTTTCATAGTAAGTATTTTCATAGGTACATAAAATTTTCCAACACATATGTATTTGTTTTCATTTCCATTTTTGTTGTAAAGCGAATAATTGTTACTCTATATTTGTATTTTATTAATTGTATGCAATGCATGAATGGGTGAATTAGTGATTGATTTCGTGTGTAGTGGCTTGTTAACTATAGATTGGCTTACGAAACAATATCCACATATTGTTGCAGTGAATCTAACGAATGGATGAAAAGTTCGTGGAGTGAACCTCAGCATAACCTAAAAAAAGGTTTCGAAATTAACCACAAATATCAGACCAAGCATATCGTTTTCAGTATTTCTAAATATTGATAGACCTTTCCGTTTCCATACAAAAAGGCGGTGTTTGAACCGTTGCATGGAGTGATGGCCGCGTTCGCTCAAAACAAACATCGCAGTCAATAAAAACTCGCAAATATACATAGCAGTGGCTTTGAAATGGAAGTGTTTCAATTGAGAACTTCATATATTGTGTCAGCGAGAATATTAATTTTTATAAGTACAACAGTTAACACACTTCGAGCGAACTCACACCACAGCCCACAATCCACTGTGATGAAGCTGCGTTTCAGTTAACGTTTTATTAATTAAAACAAATACGACGCAGTAATTATGCACTGTGTCGTATTATGCATTAACATTTAAGAGTTTTCTAAACGTGCTTAGACCTGTATTTATAAACAATACTTAAGTAGCAGTGACAGTACAATACTTACACAAGTATCGCTTGTGAATACGGCTGTTAAAGATATATGAAGTTTCCTAACTCATATATTACCTTACCGTTTATTAAAGTTGTAAATTCCTTATTAGAGTAGTGAGAGCTAATCCTTTCTCAGTAATGACATACGTCAGACTGATCTCAACTTGTAATAACCACCTTATTGAGAGCGTCAGCTTCTTCACATCGATAGAGGCAATATTGTTAAGCGTTTACGGTTTAGGTGTTTAGTAATCAACCCATATTCGCTTAACCTACGTAATTTAATATTACCTATTTAGGGATATATTCACTCCACGCGTTGTATCTAAATCGGTTTTATACTTGCAACGGCGATATCCGACCGATACGGGTCGCCGGTTTATAGTCACCCGAGGACCTGATCGCCACAAAATAGCGGATAATGTCACAAGAATGAAGTAAACATGAAATATATTAGTGTGTAAGATACTTAGGGTTCTCTAGGCAAATAGGTAATGGAGTGAAATGGCAAATGAAAGTAGATTTTCATTTAAAACCAAATTAACAGATCGTAGAATCGGAGATATTTCACGGGTCTGATATCTGTTGGTAACTTTTCGAATGAACAATAGATTTATTTAATTGAACTTATTTATTTTTGTCATTTATATAGTCTTATAATAAAATAGCTGTAAAGCGAAGTCAGGTCAACAGATGGTAGGCTAAAATATAAAAGTTTTAGTCACTTGGTCACAATACTCTAAAGATAGTAAGAAACACCAATATGTCCAAATTTGCTCATCTATTATGTAGATAAGATAAGGTTAATTTGCCAAAAACTTTAAATATAATTACATTTTAAAAAAAGTTTTGGATGGAATAAAATTTACCAGTTTTTGGGTTGTAAAATATCGCTCAGTACTTACACAAGCGCGCGATATTTTCAGTGCCGATTAAATGAAAATTGTGCACGGGTAAAGATTTTAGCCCGTAAACGTTTATCTCGACTAGGTCGAAACCCTTCACTATACGTAATCCAACACGCACTTAGCCGCTTTGGTTTATCTTTAATATCTAACGAGGTCTCACGAAAAGCGTTTTTATGTGCTGATATTTTGACCCAGTTGCATAGAAGGTTTGATCGGCGATACTTCGGGGGCGGGGAGAAATTGTTTACGGGTTCTGAAGAGATAATACCTATTTAATATTTAACTACTTTATCGTAACATGATTAGTGTGTTGCAGCGGCACTTAATATCTCGGCTATACTTGACGCAGCTGACGGATAAAACCGGTAACTTTCTTAAGTAACAAAGCTACTTTCTC
>DWGW01000679.1:0-13604 GCA_018247775.1 Udranomia orcinus
ATCGTTGGCGAATCCTACTGTGGAAAGAGGTTTGGCAATTCCGAGGAGCTGCTCCAGCACCTGCGAAGCCACACCACCGACGGCTCTGCTCCGGTCTCAGCGACGTCAACGCAATCATCACTTCTGAACCCGCTGAACCCCTTGTTCACTACCGCTGGCTTGCGGAGCGCTTACCCGACGGCACCCTTGAGCCCGTTATCCGCCAGCCGATACCATCCGTATGCGAAAGCTGGTCTCCCTGCTAGTCTAGGCACGTCCCCATACGGTGCCTTCAATCCTGCTCTGGGACCTTTCTATTCGCCTTACGCAATGTACGGACAGAGGCTCGGCGCGGCGGCAGTGCACCAATAAGTGAAGTGTCAGAGACGGACTGATTTATTTAATGTTGTATTGTCCAATTTTCTTCTGTGATATCAATAGACTCTAATTATCAAAGGCGTGATCGCCATGACAAATTTAGTGATTAGTGCAATCTTAAAATAGGTAATTTATAAGTGAACTCGCCGACGGAGTTGGTATCTACGCGGGTGTCTGTGTCTGGAGACTATGTACAGCCAAATGTTTGTGTAAATAACAATCTATGTTTAATATTAAATGAAATATTTCAAATATAATATCTACATGCAAATTAAAAAAGTATTTTTCTTTCACTTCTTAGTCACAAAGATAGCTCAGACATAAAAGTCATAAAAGAAAATGAAATATATGTTTGTACATTTTTTATTTTATTCGAAATAAAATAAAACTTCTTATACACATATAACTTTTTAATTACTTAAGGGTCAATAAATCCTGTTAGGTGCGATTAATCTGAAACTAGAAACATATAATCGGGTCGCAAAACAAATTTATCGCTAACAATAAATCTAATAGAAAGCGCTTTAAACGCAAACATAAAAATGAATTATACGCCATCAACACAGAACCGCTTTCCAACTACGGAACGGGCGGTAATAAACTGAGCGGAATGATTGATTAATGTACCACTAACGCACACATTACAGACGTCAATCAACTGAGAGTTGGCGTGATAAAACAAGACGGCAATCACGCGAACGGCCGACTACCGCCCACCAGACGGCGCTTGTTTCATCGCGGACAACCGAACTACATGCTATATCTCTTTCATAGTTGAATCACAATACAAACAAAGTAGTAACAGGACTGGCATTGGACATTAGTAATTTCGTTGTTAAAAATTTAGTGACTTAATATGTTTTGTACTGGTCGCCATTGGCTCCGAAACTTAGCCTAAAGAACGATTTAACTAAAAGTTGTCCGAGTCATTAATTTGTTAAGTTAAATTAAATCTCTAGAATACAACAACATTGCCGACAATTAAGAAAGATAAGCTATATTTGACTGAAAAAAATCATGAACACAAACAATACACATACATCTTTTACATATACAGACTATAACATAAACCATCCTATTATATCCTCGCTCAAATTGTTAATTTACCCCATCAAGATACAACGAGTGCCTAACGTTAACAGAAAAATGAACAACAAAACAATTCGACTTCATTGAAAAACACAAAAAGATGAAGTTAGTACACGCGAGCTGGCAAGCATCATTAATAAAAGCCGTGAGCTGTCTGCCCTGTTAATGCTGGTTTTTTAATAAATGCTATTTTGATTAGGCCCATGTCATGTCGAAAATTTAACTGTCAAAAGCATAATTGGTCGCACGAAAAGGCTGAGAGACAGGTGATAGAGTAGTTCGGAACAGAGGTCGCGCTTGAAAGCTTCGAGTTGGGTAATTGATTTTTTAATCTTCTCGACAATGAATAGCTTGCTTTTCCTCATTTCCTGTGTTTCTTTTGATGTTTTATTCTGAACTTAAAATGAATATTCTTTGCAGTTTATTTTGAGATGTGATTATTGTATAAATATACACAGTTTTAATTAAATCCTCATGTTTTATGGCCTTTTTATACAAATTCGGTATTCGTTGCATAAATTATGAGATATACAGTTTTATACGAAGCTATTGAATACCTATCTTATTACATGGGATATCAAATTTATTCTGTTTCAAAAGAAAACTTTTATTTCATAATTTTCTGAATACACCTGAATAATTTTATTTTTAATATGTGTATATTAAATAGAGGCTAACACAATTAAAATATTAAATAAAATATAGTATAATAGAGATCAGAACCATTATATCAGTGCATCACACAGCGTGATCTAATAAAAATCCTAATTTAAAATTCGGATTACTAACTGTCTTCATCTAGATACAGTTAAGGTAAATAATTAGACGCAGGTGTTTGTTGAATAATTAACACAGTAGATAGAACTAATGATGTCCACAAGATAATTATTTCTCATTACGATTTTACGATGTTTCATTACGAAAGAAATTAATATTTATGGACAGACATTTAGTTTGCTATTATGCTTATTATAATGTATACGAGTATTATAGTATGTTCCATTGTGACTAAATAGTGACTAATCTCGCTTGTAGCGTCTGTAATTTTTCTTTATATATTGACGTAAAACGCAATGTTGTTCTTTTAACAAAAGTATTTCTAAATCCTATGTTCACTTGTATTCTCTTTTCTGCGCCATTTTTCTTGTTTCTATATTAACGTACATACGTCAATTTCTTGGAAAAACTTGGGTAAAATAAAATTTATAAAACAATTTTATACATAAATGGGCTTTTTATTAAGTTGATCAAAGGATTAGTATTAACTCTTTTTTTTAATATATTTTTTTAAAAGTATTAAATATATATTTTTTGAAAGCTTGCGTAAAATGTTTTTTTCGAAAGTTCGTGTACCTTTCATTAATTATTTAAGAATGGTATTCATTATATAATTAAGAAACTTTATCAAATTATAAGAAAATATTTTAACACAATTTGAGCCATCGATTTAATTAATACATGTATACAAAGTGTTGTCTACGAATATTCTTAACTACATTAATCAAAAACATGCTATGAGTCAATCGGTAAATAACAATTAAGTTTTCAATTTTATTATCGACAATCTATTTACAATCATTGGCCTTGTCAAAGATACATTGTTTACAATAAAAAAATGTTTGCCTCGATGTAAATATTAATTAACAAACTTATTATCAAGTCTGTTTCACGGTTATAAATCACAAAAGCTATAAAATTTACTATCTTGATAAGTTGACACGGCTTTGACATAGATAATGGCTGTAGCAATTCTACTATATTGAGTCATGTTGGAAAGAAATCGGTACCGCTAACGCCATCTGTTGGCGGCGCGGCGAACTACGTACTTTAGTGTGTTAGAAGTTCATACTTTATACTTTTGTACCGTAAAATAATCACTATGTATTGCAATTTATTATATTAGAATTCTATTGTTTTGATTTTTATTGTTGTTGTAATACATATACGTTTTGTCTCACAAAAATAAACACATAATGTCTACTAGTTCAGTTTACCGTAGATGAATGTTTTCAAGAGTCAAAATTATCCCACAAATGAAAATCTCTGAGACTTACAGTTGTTCCATAACTTATCTACACGATCACCATATTCCACGCCGAATATGTGGTTGTTAAGTACACATGAATTACGTTTAATTCTGACCCTAGTTAGTACGGAACTTAATTCATTTATTCATATTCAAATAAGTCACGATAGTTGTGTGTTTGTTACTTGCTGGTAAGTTTTTGAATAATAAATATAACCGAGATCTTTTTTCACATGGCATTTAAACGGTGTATTTACACCGAAGACGTGATGAATCGCCCCATTAAATAAGTTTAAAGGGGAATGATAAATCGTGAGATTAATTGAGATAATACTTAAGATATTATTACACAACTGTTCACGTGAATCCGTTTAAGAGCTGTTTATTGTGGTCGGTTGTTGACGGCTCTTGATATAGGCATGGTTTAACGCGTAACTGAAAACAAAATGATTATGGTTGGTCATAATTCAAGTTAATGTCAGTAGATGGACAAATAAATAGTTATCTATTTTTACTAGGATTTTTTTGTTCTGGCTTCTATATTACTTACATCATTCCATATTTCATATAGCCTATATGCAATGTATTCTAATGCTTTCAATTTCATTTTTCGAGTGAGCTGATCTCATAACTAATCTAACTAATGAAACTGACTAATTAATGAAACTAATCTCATATTTTTTAAGTAAAGCTTTTTAAAATTTAGATCCTTTTTTTGGAATAAATGACATCAGATTGTAAGATGAACTGATGGCATAATTAATTTAGATTCGTTTACCGTATTTAGTGATAAAGTAGACAGATGTTTCGGTTCATACAACTATTGCATGTAAAATAAACGCCGTGGGGAAGTTACACGATGATAAAAGATTGATGCGACGTAGCGTAATCCGTGCATCGAAATAACCAATTACGATTAGCATAAACATAAGGTGAAGTAAATTAACATATTATCCGGGATGAATAATGCATAACCCACACGCAGTTGAAGGGTTAGGCCCCCTTACTACATTTGTAAAGTTACGTTTGGAGCGGTGAAAATGGAAATAGCGTTTTATAAAACTATTATTAATAGATAAATATTTTTTTTTAAAGACTTTGACAAATATTTTGGTAGTAGTTGGTGTTGGTAGTAGTTTTGGTTGGTGATGAGGAGAGAGATTATAAATTAAATGAGAAAATATGGCAGAATTCCTCCCCAGTTTTGACATATTCCATCGTATAGGTTATATTTTCAACACAAGAAAAGTGATTTAAATGATCACTTTTCTTTTCACAGGTCAAATTCAATATGTCTAGCTTCAAAAGCCAGATTCTAAGTAAATGCCAGTTCGGGCCAATAAGATTTAAGGTATGGCTATATATGTAGTAAAATAGATATGGCGTGACAATTCTTTTAAATTTACGCTGCGTTAATATTTGTTTTTGCAAAAAAAAATAACTACCAGCTGCAAAATTGAAATAGAGCAATAAAATCGCTCACGCTCCTCGTTCTTAATCCGCTCTACTTTAAACAAGTCCTTAGCCGACAGTTGAAGGGTTATGTCGATCATGTTTTCGTTGTTATGCAAATATTTCTACCTGAACTTCAGTACATCACTGTCTCCCCTAAACCATTATGGAAGTAATTTGAGTCATAAACTTGTTTTTGCTGTCGACCCTCGTGATGTATCGGCTTTTGTACCGGATACAATGGACGAGTGATTGAATTTATAAATAGATCAGTTTAAATTTTCGTAGTTAAACTCCGGAAGAACCACTGCCACGCCTGTTATGCTTTATATCCACTGATACAGGCTTATCTCCCATACGAAAGAGACTAAACTGAGGCATTCCAACTTAGTCCTTGAGAGTAACAACGCAACTGTCGTGGACATCAGTTTAAACTTCGATTCTGTACCGCTAACTATACATGTCCAAGGGCGACCTTGGGCCTTATCTTACTGACATTCTATCATGAGTAGAACATGTAGTTTGGTCTGATATCATAGTATCGTCTCTCCATGCGTTGTAAACCAATTCTTGTGTTTTGTTTGAAAGAAACGGTATCCTGGTGCATATATCGCTTAGGCATATAAAATATTAGATCTATATAAATCTTGTCTTACAGACATATCTCTATATGGATTTTACAGGTCTTTTTGACTTATTATAACTATCATAGTAGGATACATACTATTCATAATAATACAATTTGAAATAATTCTTATGTATCAATCTAAGAATAGGATACGCCTATTATATACTATAGCAACTCAAAAGATATTGCATGGGATTTTTAGAGACGCACAAATTGCACAATGTGAACATAAAAGTACTTACTTTATTTAAGGATTCATAGATAAATATCGGTTAAACGATTCAGCGTGAAAAAAACTATTGTTGGGAACGCATGTTGTCGATTGTGGGGCATTTGTTGACGCGATCAATGGTTTTGAATTTTAAGGGATGTTTTGGGATATTGTGTTACAAATTCGACGGAAGCTTTGAATAACATTTTATAGTCGAGTGAGCGTATAATTAATTCCGTTTTGTAATGAAAATAATATATCATGAAATGTTACCTTTTAGTGTCGTATTGGCAAGAAGATAGAAATAAGTTATAACAATAACACATAAACGTATGTAATTCAAATTTTTGAATTAATAAGAGAGTAAGGTAATTTTAATATTAAATTGAGTGATACAATGAAATTGATGATTTTGAATGTGTTAATTATAATTACTTAATTAACAGTTCCTCCCAAATTCAAGAACTTCAAACAGTGCAGTGGCCTTATAATTCACAACACAGGGATTGCATCGCATTTGTGGTCGACACAAGAATGAACTCCGATACTATCTTAGGATTACATATGTCATGGGCGGCAGTGACCACTTACCAACAGTTGGATTGCATGATCTTTTGCTACCTTATAAAAATACATAGAAAAAAAAAGGTGTTGAATTTATAACCTCCACCTTTTTTGAAGTCGGTTAAAAAGTAAATCTCACATACATTTAACATTTAAAAGCAACTGCGTAAATACTAATACATACTATCAAATACACATTGTATTATTGACCTGTATTTCTATCAACCCTCGAATGTTACAGGATGCACAAAACCAACAATGCGTGATTGAATACAGATTGGTATCACTTAAACGGTGCAACGTGGAATGGAATGGAATATAAAGCATTGTTGGCGACCGATGCTGTCTATTGTGGCGTGTTGTTGACGTATAGTTTAAATATTAGTGCTTTTTGGTTTTAGTGAATAAATCTTGTGTAGAAATTTTGAATATTTTATAAATAATATATTGGATCGTCCTGATTTGGTAGCATAGCATAGGTAGCATGAGAGACTTCTTTAAAACCTGACCAATTGTTGAAAACAAATGTCATGTGTACGTTTTTAAAATATATAACTTCAGCCGTTTTTAGAAAAAGTTTGGAATGTTTAAATTAAATTAATTAAACCAATATTTAAATGAACTCCATTTTAATTTTCCTAAAAACGAACTTTCTGGATAATCTATAATTATGCTATGTTTATCACCGTTACCTATTTATTATATTGATGCTTGGCTTTCGTCTCCAGCGGGCTTTTATCTTAAGATCATAGTGTCTACAATTAATAAAGGAGATCAAAATTCCTAATCACTGTACTGTAATTGCTTATTGGTATTAAACACATACATTGGAATTTATAGGTACCTACTACATATTCTTAATATATAAAGACACATAATAAGAGTATGTGATGTGAAACTTTATTAATAATATCTATCTTAAACTCATATTGAATATTATTTTAGATACATCGATAAAGATGATAACAGCGCCTCGTTGAAATTCTCTTAGCATTTTTACATCTTACATAGGTATAAGTATACATAAACCAGTAAGTATTAGAGAAACCAAACACCTACTTTGTGAACAGTATTTATCCTCTACTTAAACAGAATCTATAATCACACAATTAAAGAACAACAAAGAAACATTATTACCACCAGTTCTATTGAAACCTCGAAGTTTGTATGGGAAACAAAACACATTGTGTGAAATGATATGTCGCGACAGTTTAATCACTGTGCTAATAACGAATAATGACAATTGATTGGTATCGAACTAAAGGTGAAACTTAATGACATACGACAGTATATAGTGTACAAGGTGATTGGGTGTGGTACAAGTGATAAACTTTCAACCATTTCATAAACCGCTGTTCAAAAGTGACACCACAAATGTTACAAAATGCAATAAGTAAAGCTGTCATCAACTATTTCAGTAGTAACGGTATCTTAAAATCTTATATTGCAAAGGATTCATGCTTTACAATCCAACTTCTCACGTTCCATCATCATCATCTGGTTATCATCATACCTGTTGATAAGGTTGTCATTGTATAAAATGTCATCTAACAGAACATCTTACACTTCGCGCAAGTAAACATTATATATATACATATGTGAGAAGTATCCCAACACTGATGATTAGTATTAATTATTTTTGGAAGCTCATATTTAATTATTCTTAATAAACCTCAATCAGTTGTAATTTATTAATGTAAACCGTTTAAGCTCACAGTTTAAACATGGTAAATTCAGGTCATTCACGAGAGAAATTTAGTTAATTTTGCACAAGTTCACTTTTTAATTCATCACTTTTTCTCCTATCACTTAAACCTCACTTACGTAACAAGTCCCGCTTTTCATTTATCACTTGTACCACGAAAAGTTGATTGTTTAATTACCACAGACAAACTGACATATGTCCAAATGGCGGACAACCAATGCAATTAAAAACTTCGGTATCGGTTTGTTCTTTTGTAGTATTGATAAATTATTAAGCAACTGATACGAGTATTAAACTATTAGCGACATTTATTGTCCGTGTAAATTCGCTACTTGTATTATGGCTTGTCTAAATGCAATTAAGTATTTAATAACGTTTATTTGTTTGTTCCTAAGCGGCAATAGCCCATTGGATAGTGTGTCTGACTTACGCGGGTTCGATCCCCATTCCTGCATTGCACTATGACGTGAACCACTCCTAACACAAGCCTTTGAGCTTAGCTGGAGGGGTAAACAAAATTACTAGTAAGTATTGACCTGCTAGTAATTAAAAAAAAACTATATTTGTTTGTAAACGAACCGTATGGCGGAGCGGTCACCAGAACTGCCGTTCCAGGGTTCGATTCCCAGCGGGGCAATGTGAATGACGAATGTAAATTATGAGTTTAAATTCCTATTTTTGCTTGTGCTCTTATATTTGTATGCTGTCCATGGCACCACGAGACTGGTATTCCTAGTGTGGCTCTAGGAGTGGGGCAGTATAAACGAAAGAGACAAAGTAGAAATAAAAAGTTCCGTAGGTTGTAGATCGTGTACTTTTAGAAAAATAAGTAACGGGGATGAAGAACCAATTCAGCTACTTATTGATTCCAGATTTTTATATTTCATATAGGTATAAAATATATTTAAAGACGTTATGTAGGATGTGACCGAGATTCGTTCACGCGGCTCCACGCTTCGAATGCGATATTTATCAGTGAGTCCGGTAATTACTGATAGAAAGTAGTCTAAACCAAGTACTCTATCAACCTTTAGGAGTATAACAGGAAGCTTGAATACATCTGTCTGACTAGTTGACGTTAATCAGTATTATCACTAATCTGCGTATGAAAAACTGGCGTCAGACTTTGGCTGAGAGGCAAGTCGCTTATGTTTAGTACTAAATCAGTAAAGGTGGTAGAATATTTCGTGGTGTGACTTAGGATGGACCTCGCTACAACTGCTTGTGGGTTATAACAACAGCTTTTGCTGCGGTGTTCTGGTGTAATAGGTATGGCAAGGGACCTATTTAACCAAGGCATTTCAACTTAATTCTCATAGGTCAATGCGTTAGGTTATAAAGTTAGAATGCCGGTTAATTAAGCATTTGAAATTCATCATAAAATAACAAAATGTTAAACCTAGCCTTTAGCCTTAGTTTTAAGATAAACTTGTAGGCACTTATAAACTTAGTAGGCACTATTTACTTTTATGCAATAAAATTATATTTAAGCAATATAAATTATGAAAAACTACATTCACACCATTAATGTTGTTAATTAAGGTGAACTTGAATTTTTATTCATTTGTCCACCACTATAGTTTGTCATATATTATTTATTGCGTCTATTGTAATAAAATTTACAGACAGACACTTGTCTCAATGTTTGTACACATACAGTTAATAAAACAAATAAATGACACAAGGTATTTAAAATTAATTCACAACTGTTAATTTGTGTACAATGCATAATAAAATATTCATACAGTATTGTAATTAACGTAATTTATTTCTCAGTATGCCATATGACAATTTTTTCCATTCATATAAAAACAAAGACTGACTTATTACATTAATGTTGTGGCACATTCCTCTGAACATGGCTTTGCTTGTTACTTGAGCGGAAATAATAATTAAAATTATGAATTTTAAGATAAATGTTGAGAAAACACTTTATCCGAAAAGGAACAATATTAATTATAATAAAAAAATATCTAACGTCTACGATAAAACCAGTTTACAAATATGGGTGTTCTACTAGTTTAATTCTCAAGATTTAGCCTTTCTCACACTGTTCGAAAATGTTTACACTAGGAAATTGCTATTAAATCTATGTAGTTATTTATACTTCTAAGTCCACTAATTTTATAAGAAATGACACCTTCAATGAATCTTTTGCCGTAAAGGTTTACTTACCAATACTTACACGTCAAGCACATTGATAAATGTTATACACTTACCAAATATTTACTTTATATTATACTGCATATAATAGATAATAATATTTCTGATTTTTTCAATAAGTATGTTGAAAAAAAAGTTATGTGTCAATTGGAGATTATGAACTTATTTATTTAGAAAACTTACACAAACACACAAACATAAATCCTTACCAACTTTTCAATACGTACCCAAACACTTTATGAAGGCATTTACGTGACTTATAATTAAAAGCCGCGACATTAATTACTGCGTCAATTACAATTGTAATGTTACATTGTTCGCGATATTACCATTAAACTATGTAATCAAGTGGGAATGAGCCAAGAAGCCTTCAAATACACAATTGAGTTGTATGGGGTGTTTTGTGAAATTGTTTTGTTGTTTCCATCTGAATTTAAGAAGTCTAATATTATTTGATATAATTAACTTAATTTTACTTATTGTACTGCTGTTATTGTACGCATACAATTTATATTGTATGACATTTTAATGGTGACAAAAACATAACAATTTATGACGTTATTATGAGTATTGAAAATTTGTATTATTGTTTATTTAATTTTATTTTGTATCAAGAAATATATATTTTTAAATTTTTGTATAAGTGTCTTTTAATCAAAGTCCTGATAGTAAATAGGTTGTAGGTATTACTTATATGTCATAATTGTCAGGACGAATGTGAATTGTGAATAGAGAATCCCGGCCAATTTTTCTCTATTCAAATCTCTGGATCGAATTCCTTAGCTGTGAGGCCCGCTTATACTCGTGGTTTTCGTATATGCAAAAGTAGGATCGACTCTATGAAATATTTTTCAGACAAGACTTATTTTCTTATTATCAGTTTGTCACAGAAATCTTCAGAGACCATGTGGAGTACGAGTTATTTGAGGGGTTAATGTAATATGAATTGAATTGAACTCCACTAAGCTGTTTCTGTGCCCAATGTTTAGTGTTAATAAATTTTATTTTATAAACAGATGATAGAGGACTAGTGCTGACACAGAGTCGCTGTCCCATGAGTTCTGTATCGGACCAAAATTATGCTGTAGGCTGAATTTAATTATGTTGTATTCTTAAAAGAGTGCTGGGAGTTTTTTGTCTGCCGTATTTTTTCCCCGGTTTACCATAGCCTGATAACCTATAGGCATTGAAGGCGATGATTACTGACTGAAAGAAATGTACATATATGACGTTCATTAGGTGTATTTACCTTATAATGAATAAAATCATTTGATTCTTGATACCAAAAATCATTGAAAACTTGACCACGGCGTAAACAGTCGCAGAGTTCTCTATCCCAACAAAGATTAATACGACAATGGCCCGCAATTTGAGTTGGCTGCCGCTCGGAGGATACAATATTTTACGTTGACAGACATTACAGCGCTTACGATCATTTATTCTTTGTGCCCCGTATTTTATTCCTTTTATGACGGTCTGGGACAGAGTTAATCTATGAACGGGTGAGCGTGGGTCGTGCGAAAATATCCCTTACCCCGACGGCATACGGGCGGCATATGATTTCAGTGCCGTAACACACGATATGCCGTCCGTATAATAGTCGTGGATGCCGGTTGTATGTTTGTTAGTATTTTATTTCGGAACGTTCTCGCGTCATAAAATAATGGCGTAATGCAGCGTTGTAAATCAATTTTCCTTTTGAACGGTGACATTTGTAATGAACGGCACCGGTAGTGTCGGATTAGTAAGCTTTATGTGTTGGCAATTATTGCCGTTTGTATGTGGACGTAATTCATTAAACTGGTTTATTCTATTGAACTTTTATTATTATCCCCTAGTTCCCATCTACCTACACAAGCTGTGGTACATCATAAACATTAATTTTATTCAAGTCTTTAAAAGCATGTTTAGTTGGCCGGCCCAATTTCTATCGATTGGCTGGAAAGTCAATTAAGTTCTTTTCTCTACGAATCTATTAGGAAAGTAACTTATTATATACCTACTTGTTCATGAAGTGACATGCCGAAAAATCTATGTTAAGCACATTCTATACTCCCCTTGCATTTGTCAAAATTGGTCTGGTGCTTCAATTTTTTATCGTGTACTTACTGGATTTTAATTTAACCCTATTTTGCGACATCTTGAGACGACGGCCATCTTGATGTCGATTGTAAATGTCGTTTTTTTCCAATTCACACTCATAACTTCAATATAAACAGCCAACGTTTTAATAGAGCCTTACAATTTGCATTCGCACTCACGTGTTCATGTAAAATTAATTACATCCGCGCACCCCACAGCAAATAAAGTATGCGCGTTCTAAATAAAGCAGCGGGGTTCTTTCGCATTGCACGGCTCTCGAGGCGGCTTGAGGTTTCAATGCCTCTCGAATTTTACGCTTCGTAAACCACCTCTATCGTTTTCGTGTAACTACGAGTGTGGCTATACGTAATGTATTATATGGTAGAAAGGTTCTTTAATAGAGGCCAAGTATTAGTAAGAGAAGTATAGGTTGCGACCCCACCTGCTGGACTGACGACTTACAAAAGGCAGCAGGAATTCGCTGGATGCAGAAGGCGCAAAGCCGGTCGGAGTGGCATCGAATAGAGGAGGCCTACGTCCAGCAGTAGACAACCCAAAGACTGATGGTTGGAATGTATAATATTAAGGTCACAAATGGTTTCTCTTTCGTATATTTGCCAGCGTAGCATAACAGTAGTGATTCGTGGACGTAATGATCAGGGACACTGATACAGGGTGCCAAATTTTGCAATTGTCCGGCAAATCTCACTTGCAATCTGCAAACCTGAGTAACATTTAGTTACCTACATACTTACGATACAATAACATTTTATCGGCCCACAAATACAGTGGATTATGCCTAAATATAACAGCAGTCTCTTCACATAGCATGTCGAAGTCACTTGATCTTTCAAAGCCTCTTAATGCTTATCTGGCACGTACCCAAATACTTAACACTGTGAGCCATGGTATGAATAAACTGAATTGAAGCTTCCATATCCAGCCTGCCATTAATTCCCGAGTAGATGGAAGTTAGTGATACTGATAGAGTAATATAACTATGAAAATAGCTTAGATATACATACAGATGCGATGTGTTACATAGAAACGAAAAAAAATCAATATTTCAGACTTTTAGACGAATTCTAAAATTATGCTTCTTTGGTTCAATCAATAAAATTATTTATTTTACTAAAAATGTGGTTAGCTCTCTTACGCAGTTGCCATAATAATAGTAAACAACATCAACAAACTTATTTTCTAAAATATTGTTGAACGCCATACAAATCGAAACCCCATTTTGTGCATTTATGTTCTGCCTCTTTCAAAGATTAACATCAAACACATTCTAATACATTCAGACAAATGACACGTACAACACCTCCAT
>DWGW01000680.1:0-13593 GCA_018247775.1 Udranomia orcinus
TCAATCTTGCCTGATGGGAAGCAACGATGAGATCTAAGGTGGTGCACGCAAGCTCAAATAATGCCTGTTCACTCTTTCCTTGAAAATCCCTATATTGTACGAATCGGTATCCATGTCCATTTGTATTCAACACAAAGTAGGATCGATGTTCTTTCATAGGTCTAGCATAAATTCGTTGTTACTGAGCACTAAGTTATCGGCGCGGTATGTATGCCTTAACACAGCCTTCAAACCAGAGCACAACAGCATGACACTGCTATCTTAAAGCAGAAATAGGTGTGGAGTTGTTGCCACCGGAGCCGAACCCTAAAAGGTACTACCACCTTAAAAATCATCAAAGTAATGTGAAAATAGATGGTAATTTTTATATGGAGATCTAGAGAAAGAGAAAACATAACAAATAGGTAAGTAGTCGTCAAATGTAGGTATACTAAAGGCAACTAAACCTATTAACCCGGTCTGACGCGCAAAGGGTCCGATCAAGATTTCCAGCCAGTCAAAACTTAATAATGAGTTTAAATATCTGTGTGCGAAGGATTTGCTACGAGTATATTCACCGTATAATTTAATGAGGATTAATAAGGATAAAGTTTTGCGATTATTTTCTTATCCTTAGAAGCATTAAAGGATTTGTGATCGGCTTAAGGAAACAAATTTCTATGATCGTTAAACATTACGTAATCTGAATTTTTGTTTATGATCCATCCTGCTCGACAAGCTGTTAAATAAAAATTAAACGCAACTTATAAAATCGTGTCGCAATCGTTATGTCGTGTCGTTACAACTAAAGTTCATTTCGCACCGTGGTTTATTTATTTGACAATGCTGCGTAGGCTCGCCTTTGACGTAAACGCTCATGTGAAGGAAGAATTACGCCAAATCCTAATATATTACGAGTTTGCTCGAGTGGAAAATGTTTATTTAGCAACAATTCGTTTTATCTACAACGCTATTTGTATTTCCTATTATGAGCGTGGTGCTCTCTTCAGTTGGAGGGAGGGAAAGTACTCATTCAATGATCTATCTAATGCAAATGATTTTAAACAACCAATTTGATACATTTTTCTTAGAACTAACACTTTTATTAACTAGTTTATTCCTGACCAACCAACCACCAATAACATTTCATTCAATTTGTTTAATAGTAAAATACACATACATGAACAGACCAGCAGATATACGAGTAAACGTAAGGCTTATATCAGTTACCTCTAAATAGCACATTTGTAAGTACAACTTAAGATGTAAGAACTTTTTTATATCTGAGGCAACAAACGAGAATGCAGTGTACCTGATAGTAAGTTATCACCACATTATTGAAATCTTTATAACCTTCAAAACACAGCAGAAGAATTAGTGTTATAAGGCGAGGAAATAGGTGTAACGGCGGTGCCTCCAGATTCTAATCATAAAAGGTTAAATAAATACCACTTTTAAAAAATTTAATGTAATAAACACTATTTCATCTTACTAATTTATTATAATAGCCAACATCATTAAAATTTTGGAGTCGATAGCGCGTAAAGTAAAATTGTTCTCAAGTTTGCAGCCAGTGGCCTGGAATCGTTATTTATATATTTTGGAATCATTAGTGAAATCTTCTAATTAATAAGCAATTCGTTAAAAATAACATTTAATTAAAGACATAAGGTATTTATTTCATTTCAATCGAAATATGTATATTAATGTAATTTCAATTAATGCTGGAGTTTATTGTACTGCATCTATATTGCTGCACTTAGGCATTAGATGGCATTCCCTTCGTCTACTCTTAATAAAAAAGTAATAAAAATAGATTATGAAAAAAACATACTTATCTACAAACATCTATATTATAATTTATATCGTCGTATTTAATAGAAAGTATTTAAGTTAATAGATTATTATTTGAGCATTCATCTGAAGGTGAATGAAATGAATAGCTTATTCAAACAGTAAAGAGCCAGGCTAGAAAGAAACTTTTTTAATTTCACCGCCACTGATGGCAAAGATACGCGCATACTATACTCCCAAATGTTTTTGACGTATTGAAAGAGTAGTAGTAGGTATAGCAAGCGTGCAGTAGTATATAAAAGGTGATAAAAAAAGGTTAAATAGAGCTAACTGGTTGACATCCCATAATTTCTGTAGCAGCAGTGTTTTCGCTGCTTTCTAGATTGATACATATCGGCGATGTCGATAAGAGGAATATTTCTTCGAAGCGTTTTATCTTGTCCTTCCTATGTTTAATAATTTCTATCTATAAATTTATTTCAAACATAAGGAAAGGTGTTTATTAAAAAATTAAGAGCAATATTAGACACATAAAAAAGTCTTCAATGTTTTAATGATAATTTAAACATGTCAAACGGATGTTTATCGCGACTACTACAAATCACTTTACTGCTGTATAAATTTTCATGCGACGTAGAAAATTACATATACACTAAACAACCAACGGATAGACAGATTACATATACAATACACACCCATAGGATTTGAAAGTTTAACGCTTCTCGTATAACAAATGTCAAGTCCTTTTCGGTTATTAGAAATCTCTCCAAAATAAATAAAATTAATGCGCCGTCCTATATACAATACATATATTTTAGTTGATCTCGCTGTGCGCTTCGCTTAAACGCGCGAAAGCTTACACTCTTCGCATTTTTCCTATTCGGGTTGCCTTTACCGTGAAATTACGGCTGAAAAAAATTATTGTAATTCCGATCGACGTTAATGGACGTAAAATTTAATATAGCTGCTCCGTCTTAACGAAATATCTTTCGAATAAGAGATGAAACAGATTTAACTGACTCTATGTGCCGCTTCTTGTGTATGCTTGCTTATTTATTTTAACTCTAATCAAAGTTTTATTAATTTTGTTTATGCCAGTTCTTCAAAAGTTTATACTTTGTATACCTAGGCCTACAGCTAATTTACTAATTGTCAATAAGTTAGTTTTATTAAAGTTTTACACTGTATATTGACTTCAATTTATAAGATAAAGTAATAAAGAGGTTTAATTTGCTCTCATTTATGTCCTAGCAATTGTTTTAATGTCAGTTTATCTAAGTTAATTACGTGATACTAAAATAGATGGATAAAAACTCCCGTATATTGCTAAATATAAATAAATCGAACGAATCAGAATCGCAATTAAACTTCAAAACTGGTAGAATTCTTAATTCATTTTGCTTACTTTTCTGTTTGTTTTATGGAGCACAAAATTAATATATATGTTCGTATAATAACGCATTCAAACAGGCGACTCTAGTTCAACAATTTGAATATAAGGACAGAAACTTCATGCACTAGAAGCATCAAGTATTCACATCCCACTTTATGAAATTAAAAGCTGCAACTACAAAACGCAGCAGACAACGAACGCGAAACTAGTTTATCTGATACTATGCATGTACTTAATAGAAATATTACAATGAATGCCTGTAGTGCTTGGCTCTCGTATGGAGTTAAATAACAAAGGCTTAGGCACACCCTGTTTATGCTTTCGAGTGGGGTATGGGCGTAGTGATAGCGGAAAATTTTATTACTAACTTCTCGTTTCAGTGCCAGACTCATGTTAATTACAGCTGTATAACTTATAGATTGGAAGATATATTTTATAAAATGTCACACAATTTAGTAAAACACACACATAATATCGCAGATATAGAGAAAAGTATTGATTGGTCTTAACAATTAAACAGTGAATACAGGCGTATAGTTTGTAACAAACTTAACTCAGTTATTAGGATATTTTGAGCTTCTATTATAAACTTGGAAAAAACAAAACAGTACTATTAGTTCTTAGATAAAAGTCACAAAATGCCATCCCGAGTTACAATAAAATATTAACGATTGTGAACTGTCAACAATTACCGTCAAAATTTGTACACAGTAGGTTATTTTTCCTTTAAAATTTAACAAAAAAATAATTCAAGTATATAAACTTGCCTATTTGTTTTTATTAAAGTATCAAATTACGTCATCTATCATATATTTTATCAATAACGATACAATATATCCGGGAAACGCTTATTTCCCCCAAAAATGTTATTATTATTCACACCTGACACCAGATAATAGAATCGGGGTCGCTAATACGTCATCTTTGATTAATCATATTATCTTGTGGAATATTTCCTTTTGACCTACATTTTTATAGGAATATTAGCAATTATTATTGCAAGTATGTAGACATAATTATGTATATTGTAAACTTGTCTTGAGTATATTGAAATAAAGATAAAATTCTTTAACACTGAATGTAACGTCGAAATCCGCATTTAGAAAGTTATTATGCATTTATAAATGTCGCATTCAATGGTCATCAAATTTGTCCGTCAACTCTTATATCAAAGACGAGAGAATAAACAAAAATTATTATCAAATATTAATTCCATATTGTTATGTTTAAAATTTTTCTCAAAACCGGAATTCTCTATGAAGTAATTAACTATTCATTCTTCACTGTTAATTAATTCGAACATGTTATGATAAACTGTTCACTCTGCACTCGATTCCCAATTACAATATCCTATCTAAATTTAAAAGTAGAGAAAAGCTATCAATTTCGATCCGTATTCAATGCAAATGAACTACAACTCTCAGCGTGAACCGGACTGGTCCGTAAGTGTTAAATACACTTCAGCGAAGTTCCTATTCGTAAAGTCAACAGAAGCCGGTCAAGCTGACCGTACCACAGAACTGAGGGCAGTTACGGAATATATTAGTTTTATAATACTTATAACATTACTAGCGTCTATTAGTTCGCTTTAATAAGTTTCGAAAATATATTATCTACCTCATATTTTACATAGTACATAGTATGTGCTTTGCGGAAGTTGTAATGATATTAGGTTATCACTACATCGCTACCTGGCAGTGATTGGGCTTATATTGAAGGTTAGGTATAAGGATATTACAAAGAACTAATATTTTTTCATACTTGCCTGTGTTATATTTGAACTAGAATATCGAGTTTTTTTTTGTCTCAGTTCACACTTATCATTATATTTCGGTCACACACTTCTTGATATCTGTATTAATCTTAAATCTGTTTAGTAATCTTTTCGTGAAAGACGACTTCATAAACTTTCGCATTTATAATATTCGTACGATTATATTATACGACCTTTGTAAAAACAGTGAATTATAAATAATTTTCATTTTATTTCATATTGTAATAGGCGACACTCAAAAAAGGTCAAAACCGAATAATCGAGTTTAAAAACACGCTACGTCTAAGGCCACGCCCCAAAATAATTATGATGAGCTTAATCCAAGATAATTAGAAACGGTAAGCAGAGACATAAGTTCGCGTAGTTATTCCTAATTGGACATTTTTTTCGACTTTAATTTGACGTTCCTTTATGATAAAACGAGAAATGAGAGCGCTTATTTGATTTCTGCTTTCGCATTTTCGTTTGTTTGTTGCGAGTCGAGATAGGTAATTATTAAAGTGTCTAATTAGATACACGGGACTAGGTCAAGTGTCGTATGAATACGTCGGGTTCTTTGTGGTATATATTAATAAGTACGGAGTCAATTTTAGTCGCGGAGCCTGCGAAGTCTTTTCATGTCATTCTTCTTTAAACTTACGAGCGAGGTACCTTAGAGGTACACACTATGTATACGTCGGTGCATATTATCAACCGATCTTTGCTTCGATCTTATTGCAATATTCACGTAGCACGTGCAAGCATTCCTGCTACGTTACATATTTTTACAATAACATATGATATCATTGAAACTTATTTAATGTTATTAGTTCGTGTTGTTTTTTAAAGCTATTTTGGCATGTGACGTCACAATGTTTAGACACTCTTAACGTGTGACGTAATTTACGGATGAGCTCTAATACATAAATTTTAAGGTGAATTAAAGCGATACATCCCCTTAAAATCCGCAATACGGAGCAAGTAGCTCCGATGATATAAATGGTATTGACTCTTAACGTACAGAGTATGAGCTCTGTATTGCGTACCACGAAACGCTTATTATAGCTTTTGTGGAGCAGAGATGCCCTTTAAGGGAGGGTATAACAGTTAAATGCTATCGTCCCAAATCTTTGTCGGAGGAAGTATTAAAGATACGCCTCCGATTGACAATAACAGCGCCTTTGCGATCACTGACCGCCGGGCGTTTGTTGTGGTCCAAGTTACAAATGTATGGCTGTTTAACTGACTTTAAAATATGCGTGTTGAATTGATAACCTCCTCCTTTTTTGAAGTCGGTTAAAAAAGGAGGTTCTACGATTATATTCGACGCCTTTTTCATGGATGCCCACTGATTTCTTCGTAATTTGTATAGCGACTGTTAATTTTTTTAAAAACATATATGCAGAACATTTATTTTTTATAATTCAAAATCAGTTTATTTTTAGCTTTGTAGTGAGTTCATATTTTTTTGTATTAAAATATTGTTGTTCAAGTCTTCAGACATATGCTTAGAAGTAAATATATATAAGTATGTTTTGTTTTTCAGTGTCGAGAAATGTCTCGAAACTTTAAAGTTTTGTTATATTCTGATAAATATGTTGGTAATTATCAGTTACTTTTTTGTCACATCTAAGCAGTTTCCCGTAAGTATATTTCTGATACCAATGAATTATATTACTCGTAATATGTGTACATATATGTACCTACTTACTGTTATCCTTCGATCCATAAGTTTTGCACCTTAACGTTCGATAACATTACTAAGTTGGTACTCATGAATATTACACTATATAAGTAAATTCAAAATAATTGAGTCTCGTACTGAAGCATTTTATACCTCGGCTTTCATTATTAATTAACATTCAAGTATCTAAAATATCAATTATATTTCACGAATTTTAAACATTTATCATGATGTTACTTCCAACATGCTCCCATAACTTGCACCGTAAACCAATAAAAACCTATACGAAACCGTTCACGTTTGCCGCTGTAGGGCCGTTAAATTACAAGGGTCGGGAATCTTATTTATTTGACAGACGAGAACGCGGTTTTGTTAGAGATTAAGTATTTCCTATCTTGACACGGGTCACAGGGACTCAAACGTCGGATTAAAGCCTGAACAGCTTTGGAAATAACTCGGTCGGATTAATGGTTGTTACTGTGCTTTGTATTATCAATCGTTTTCGGTATACTTATAATTATCCAACAAACTACCCAATAGTCCCAAGCTCGTTCATCATTAGAAGGTTTTTAGGGTAGGATGTTTGTTCTTCGCATTGTATCCCCGGTACTGACTATTATTTCCAAATATGAATACAATAATTGGACATGTTCCAATTTTGTATAGTAAAAGTAGATTTGGAAAAAGCATAGTGGACTTCGCATGTAATCTTCATTTAATGCGCAAATACAGCTTACGTGCTTTGTGTACAGGACTCAATATAGGTGAGTTTTACAGCCTGAATACAAATGACCCTGGCTGCAACACTACTTATGCGCCACTGCTGAGCATCTGATCCCATGTAGGAATGTAGAACTTAATTTACCTTTCGATACCGATTCTGTTTGGCAAAAATACATTAACCTGTCTTTCATTGTTTTATAATTACTACTAATAATATTTAGTTACTATATTTTGCTTACTAATGATATTTTTCGACGGTTGCTATCTACGGACAATAATTAAGACTCTGTTTACTGTTTAAATACTGGTTTTAAATTTTGTCACAGCGGTTTCAGTATTTTCAAAAGAACGAGTGCGTAACGCGTAGGAAAATAAATAAAGAGCCCCCATGAAACATATGTAGCAAATAAAATGTTTAACTTAAGCATACAGACTTCTTAAATATGCTAAATTTCAGTTAATTGTAAAGAAAGAGGTTGAAGTAATGAAGTTATGGTATAATTACGGAAGCAACCTCCTTTTGCAGTATCTTGAGACATCATTTTTAAGAGCAATATTCTAGGTGCTATGCGATGAGGCAGTCACTTATCAAATACTCGTATAATTCACATCCCCCATTTGACAAGAAAGATTACTGATTATTGATCGTTGCATGTAAACATAAGGATACAAAAAACATATTTTATCGACTACGCCACACGTCTTTATATCCAAGCTTTATGACGCGCAGATGTGAACCAAGCCTTATTCAGTAAAAACTGCTGAAGCAGGATCATAAAGCTACCGCAAGTATTAAACACGAGTGTTTTCGTCATATCTGAGGCCAGCGAAAACTCCAGCATGAATCGAGAGCCCCTCATAACGAGCTTTCAAATTTGGGGCCGTATCTCAATTAAAATGTTAATTACTAATGAGCAGGTAAGAGATGGTGACCTTCTGTTTTATTCAAGCACCCTCCGTCCATCTCGCCATAATGGCACTCCATTTGTTCAATTTCACAACTAATTTCGTACCGACATCGAATGAAAACAAACGTTGAAATGTTTTCTGTATTTTATCTTTCGTGTGTACATTCGTGGGTTTTCGTAATTGGATTAATTAAAACTCAAGTGATTGTGAATAACTTTAGAAGGGACTAGGTGGCGGCTGTGGCTTTGTTTGTTCAATTTATTTTGGTGTTACATGAAATTTTTATTTAAGCGTTAAGTCGTGTAGACATTACGTATTGTTTCGTCACTAATCTATAAAATAAATGTTCCTTTAATCACATGACCTGCCTTGAACACAAGCTAAATAATATTTTCCGGGCTCTTAGTCATATTTACTTATGTTAAAGACACTTACATAATTGGTAAGTACATTTAAAAAACACATTAAAATGACACAAAAAAGGAGGAGGAGGAAACAGGTAAACTACTTAAATATAAGTTTTGAACATTATCATATATCATAGTCAGAAAATTTATATCGCCCACTGTGGCTAAAAGCTATTTTTTTAAGAAGTCTTAATAATACTCAACTAATAACTGAGTTTTTAGGCAAAGTGCTTATTCTCTTCTTAAATGTTTTCAAGATATTGAAAATTTACAGTAAAAAAAGTTTTAGTTCGAAAATATTATTTTTCGAAAACGAAATTTTTTTATAAATCTTTAGTTAAAAAGAATAAAAAAATCGGGATATTTTGTCATCATTTGGCTACAGGACCCCAAAAGTCAGACAAGAGCGATGTGAATATAAAAATACGTGCTAAGCGGGCCCGATGAAACTGTATGATCTTTAGTCGCTCGTGTACGACAATGACTGGGTAAAATCGTTCGGAGGGGAATGCATCTCCCGCGACATTCTCTCGGAGATAATGGCACGTTCCGGGCGTTAATGTCATCCATTCAACGGAATAAAGGGGAGTTAAACTCTCACACTTAACTTCTGTCTAGTTTTTTTCAAATTTCATGTTCGTTGCACTTATTGACGGCGATCTTGTCGGGAATGAAAAGTGTGCGTTTCGTGCAGTTTGTTCAGATTATTATTAGAATTTGAGAGTATTATAAGAATTCGGTTAACTTACTTACATCCTTAACTTAGTAAAAATAAAAATATATGTAAAGATTTTTTCGTTTTTTTTTTTAAATTTTTTTACTCCTTCTGACGTACGAGTATCATATCAAAAATTATACGTGGTCATAAATAAAGACACATCAACCGGAAAATGTTGTATAGTAAAAATTAATATATATTCGGCACCATTCAGTTCAGTACTGAACAGTTAAACTTTAGTAGCAACGTCGTGAACGCAATATACACAGCAATAAATTAAACAAAGAGCATAATTCCAATAGTTTCCGAGGTCATACGTTACGTTTATACAGCGCAACTGATAAAGTTGCTCCACACGATGCATCATATCTGTACATAGGTAAATACTGCCTTCCGTTCGTCGTGATCGAGTGTACATAGTTTGTGATCCAATATAGGTCGTTGTGATGGAGTATAGATTGTTTTTGATCAAGTATAAATCGTCATTCATCAAGTATAGATAATTATTGATCAAGTACAGATCATTTTAAAATCACTATAGATCATTTTTAACTGAGTATGATCATTTGCGAAAGAGTATACATAATTAGTTTTTAGACTGAATATAAAACTTGTTTGAATTAGACGGGTAACGTAAGTTCTTCTTTCGTGCTTCGGATGGCATGTTTAAGAAGCTCCGGTTTTTGTCGATAGCAATTATTAAACCTTAATATAGTCCTTTTTGCAATTATTGGGCTTTCTAAATTTCTATTCTGGATAAATATTTGCGAGGTTCTATATCGTCAATTTTAATCTACTTATAGAAATGTTATCAGACAGACAGACTAGTTAAAACTTTGAATGATTTTTATTTATTCAATATAATTAGGTCCTGTAGTACTTAAAACAGTTCGTTTGAACTAAAAACCGCGAAACAAAGAGCAAAACCGAGCTAAATAACCCACAAAGCCCTCATCAGAACAATGTTACGTAACTACAAGAAAACCATTACAGTTCTCACCTTACAAATTATTTCCACGAAATCGTTGTTAAATTTTAAATTCTCACGAGCTCTCCGCTCTAACAACACTCTTATTTCGCTACCAGAAGGCTTCCAGAAGCAATTGCGCAGGTTTGCGACGTGATAAAAATTCAGTGCAGTGTGGGAGTGCCATTATACAGCTATCCAACCTACTTCTGCTTACTGTGGCACTTTCTCTCGATTTTGTCGGCGATTTTAAAATTTTCAAATTATTCCATACTATGAAAATAATAATCGTTTTACGTATCTGTCATCTGAACTTAGCCTTAGAAAGGCGAATAAACGAAAGATTTATCATAGTATTGGATTGTATTGACATTTCCAAGCCAAGCTCCTTAATTTTTTCCGACTGTTAAGAAAAAATATTTCATTAAGTCCAGTCATTTTCTCAAGGTCTATTCCATTTCTGATGTAGGTACTTTTACGGTGTTTTCCTTTTGAAAAAACAACATATTTCTCAAAATAGAAACTTTGGGAACCAGTGGCTGAGACGCTCGCATTACAAGAGTTGCTGCGTAATGCGCCAGTAATAAGTCGTAAATGTTTGATGTTTTGCAGGTAATACTGATTTTCCTATTGAATTATTGTTGGACCTAAATCCTGAGCTAAATTCTTTTTTCTATAATACAGTAGGATTTTAATAAAATTCTCTATTTTTGCTGTTTCATATATTTATTTATTTATTTATTTAAACGTTATGTACCATACATAAGAATATAATAACAAAGTTGGACTTAATGCTACAAGCATTCTCTGCCAGTGAAACCAATGGGAGTATGAATCAATAATGGCGGAAAGAAGAGCGGAAAAAAAAACAAATAAATAGAAAGTGGTGATTTTAAATATAATAGCATTCATACATACATAATATACATACATACATACTGATATATACCAGAGGATGTCACTCGTACTCTTTGTCTTGGATAGCGTGTAACCCTATGGATGTTTAATAAGACATAGACATAAGTAGACAAATTCTTAAAGACTAAGATTTCAGAAGAAGTAAGAATGGAGGTAGCCGTATCTCATTTATCTCATCAGAATTAATATTGACGTGTCGATAAATTATGAATGTTTTACCTTTAATATTTAAATTAAAAAATAGGGATCTAAGACAAAATATACCTAAAGACATACAAAAATCCCTGAAGATATTTAAAAATTGATTACAAACGTTTCAATTGATTGTTTTGTAAACCGATATTTCATTCAACAAAACATATTGAAAGAAATTATCTTACGGTTTTTTGTGATATTTGAATGTTAAAAGCATAAAATATCAAATAAGTTATTGAGAAAACACTAAAATCTTCCAAAAAACTTCGCAATAAGACGGCACGTGTTTGTGTTTTAATCCAGGTCTGAATGGTTGCCGAACTGGGATTAAAAGTTTAAAATTCAAATGGATTGGGCACTTGTTACTGAAATCTTCATGAAGCTTACCGAAGTTGGTTTTTCTTTTCCTTTAAAAGCTTCTTAGTCTATCCTTTTCTTTCTTACGTTATCATGTCCATAAAGTTTATAGTCGGTGTTCATAACTTGTGTACTTTAATTCCCTTGAGTCTTAGCTGGAGTTAAAATAGAATAGATTTAGTATTTTTAAGAAGATAATAGTGAGAAACGAGTTTTCTTCCATGTATTACAATACTTCTATTCTCTTCTTCGTGAGAGATTAAATTAAATTAAACAAAATCATATTTTCTGTGTTTTCCTGTAAGTGCTTTTAAAGCCAATAAACCCAATTTTTAATCGAAGAATTGTTTTGAGGACAGAGTTTGAACCATGGCATGGAATGGCATGCTTGTTTAATTCAATAAACATCATACCATTCCAGGTGAAAATATGACAAAACTTACAAAAACTATGACAGCCAGAAATCTGAATATTTATAAAAGCACCCTTTAAACTAACTTTTAATGTAAGCAGCAGGTGTCAAATGAAATAATTTACATTCAAAGTTAAGCCGTAAAAAGCGAAGACAAACGGCTTAGCCGTTCTTGTAATATTGTATTAATCTTAACATTGTGGCACTTTCACACAACCAAGTTTGCTGATATTGTTATGGACAGACAAATTGTCTGTCATGATATGTGACGTGTTCCTCTGGCGCGGTCACTGCATATATTCAAGAACAATTATGAAAGTAAAATTTTTTTCACTAACAAATAAATGAAAGTTCTCAGCGCGTAAAGTATAATAGATTTCAAATAACCTTCTTTCTTCCACTTGTCTTTCTACAATTCTAATTTTTAGAAACTAAAGGTTTGGTAGAAGCTGAAAAATATTTGGAAATAATTTTTTTTTAATTTAATGTATCACTTTTTCATAAAAATTTATTACCAAAAATCGCAATTAAAGTTAACTTTAAAAATAGTGTGGAGGTGCTCTCCGAATGTAGAAAATTTTCAGCTCTTCTCGAGCGTTCCTACCATCCTTATCTTAATATGCAAATAGTCTTTTTGGCAATAAATTGTTATTTAATTTAAGCATTTCAAGTATTATTCCGTATAATAGTATAATTATGCAATTCTTTCTATATCAATGGTGATAAGAACAGTAATATGTATAAAAATTATTTCTGTTATAAGTAGAATCTATTTGAATATTAAAAAAAGATTCGTTTTAGTAGCAGCTATTCATCTAGTAACTCTCAACTCATCTCAAAAGATCTCCTTTGAGATCAACAACTATAATTGTCAGTACTTTTTGCTGATGACTTTTAGGCATCTCCTATAATCCAATGACCATCATAGATATGCAATCTATCATACATGGACGGAAATACTTCAAACAGAACTTCGCTACCCTCCAAACTTGTTCGTTAAACTTACTTATTTATATTCCGTAGACAAACGAGAAAGAATCCCCGATTCAATAAAGTAATAGATAGCGGGTGATTTATTACCGCTACGTCGATGTAGTGCGTGGGTAGCTCTACCTCTTGGTACTACGCCTCTTGGTTATTTTTAAAAGACTCAAATATTTCTTAGGGTCGAACATTCTGTAGCTCCACTTCGGAGACACAACCGCCCCACCCAACTGAATGAAGCGTGAATCAAAATGGTACTACACACTTGACACCCACACTCATCACACTTCACAGCGACACACCGCAGCGAAAGCTGTGCGTACCAGCACCGTGGGCCGTTGACCCATTGAGAATTGCCCGGGTAAGGAGGGAAACCTCGAGACCCGTAGACCCCTAGGCA
>DWGW01000681.1:0-13581 GCA_018247775.1 Udranomia orcinus
ACATTTTTAACTTCTTAACCGTTCTGCATTGCCCAGCAAAATTTTTCTGGTAATTAAAAAATAGTGGTGTATACTAGATTATTTATAGTTTTTTTTTCGCGCGCCAAGATTTTATAAAGACGATTTTATAAAGAAGATTATATTTTAGATTATATGTTATCGATATTCCTGTTGCTATTTATAAGCACCAGTTGTGTACCAACAGCGTACACAATAACATAGTGCGAAAATTTGTTTACAATAGTTAATAGGTCACGTATCTCATTTAAGTAATTTCTTTTTATAATATCCTCATTGTTTATTTTGGTAAAAACAGTATTTTGTATCTATCAAATACTCAGTAATTTATGTGCCTTACGTATCTTATAACGAAAGAAACAAATCCAATTGTGGACTTAATATAAGTAGCAATTAATTTGTAAGTAGAATTAAAAGAATTCAAAGAAGAAATTACAAAGCAATTAACATAATTCTTGATCTTAAAAAAACAAAAGGAAACGAAAACAACTGTTGTATGTTGTTGGTATGTCACGCAGAACTTCATTCATTACATGAAATATTCAATTTGTTAGTGAATATTCTATTTACGATTGAAACTGTTTTGTTCATAATATTTATGAATGGTAAATATAGTAAATCTTAAACATTATATTATATGAAAGATCATATTTAGTGTTTACGATTAGGTTTTTATAGCAGATACCTACGTTCCTCGAAATTTCCAGATTTAGCATATTTGTTTGACTTTTGTAATTCTGAAGTTCTACTTTCCTAGAACTGACGGTTTCTTTTAGATGGTAATGGTCATTCAGAAATTTAGATATTAGAAAAAAGCGTATCGAACAAATGCTGCAAATGGTAGTTATTACTTCAGCAAATCGTGGAAGAAATATATCCACCTAGATCTGCAACACAGAATATACTAGAATTTTATTTATAATATGAAGATAGCAAACAAGCATGCAGGTGGTAAATGGTCATTGCTGTCCGGACATTTGTAATCAACATAAGACAGGATTGAAGTTCTTTTTCAGGCCGACTACAAATTCGTTGCAAACCCAGAGGACTAAATTTGAACGTATAGTATTAGTTAAGAGTGTCTCCCTCATCACACCTAATCAAACCAGAACACAGCAACAATAACACTGTTACCAGGCAGAAGGTGTAGCGGAGGTGCCTTCAGAATCAGCTGCTAGAAAATTGCTATATAAGGATTAGGATAATAGCTGCTAGGAGAATACTAACAACGACGCTGCAAGTGATTAAAAATGTGCCAAGTGTGATACAAAATCAAAGGATGTCCATAGTTTGTTAACACATTCTAGTCTAGGTTATTAAGTAAAACGTCTCCTCCGCTACCGTGAATTACTTTATCGAAACCAGCCGATATATACGTGTATACGAGCACGTTTGAGTTCAGCGTGGTAGCTTCATTTCAGTGCCTGAACCACTCATCGCGGTGAACCGTGCACGCCGTTATATTCGCGTAATGGACACTTTACAGCTGATGAAATATTTTACGATGTGTATATTTCACGGGTTTAAAAATCACAACGTCACTTTATTTGACGGTTGAATATTTAAAAAGCCTATGTAGGCCTACGGTGCAATTTTAGTTCTTGGATATTATAGTAATATTTATATAAATGCAATGGTATCAAATTGAAGTGATGTTTGGGTTTTTTCTCTCATTTTTTTAACATATTTTCATTATATTAGTAATCTTTTTATACTCTCTCTTCTATGTAATTCTGTCTTAAATTAATTATATTTGAGAATTGTCAGTAACATATAATTTAAGGTCGTTATCGATGTATGTTAAGTAACTTATGGAATCGTTTAGTTGCTTTAAATATCGCGGTCTTTAGTAGGTCTCATGTTTTCTTTACATGAATATCAACCCTTAACTCAAGTTTAGTACAGACCTACTTGGAAATTCGTTTACGTACAGTCTGCTCTAAAATAGCGGCAAAGCGCCCTGTTTCTATTTTCTCGAAGTATCTTACACTCTCAGGAAAGTATCGTAACCTAGATAAGTCCGTGAAATAATAATAGTAGCATCAGATTTTGGATAAATTCACATATAACATTTGGTAAATGATTTTTTTAAAATATCGTATATGGATATTTGTTTTACATACCTATCTTTTTTCTGGCTTTCAAAATTTTCTGTAATATTCTATATTCAAAAAGAACGATAGTTTCTGAAAACTGGGCATTCCAAATATGATCGTCCACTTTTTGGTAACGTAATGTCGCGGTTAGGTAAGGTTATATAAACAATTAATTGCTAGAAAACTTTATGATTATATTGTTGTTAAAAAACTTGAGAGAAGTTATTACTTGGCATTCAACCTCTAATGTAAAATGTAATTTCTCAATTATATCGTGTATATCTCGATTCAAAGTGAGCACGAAACTAACATATAGTAGTATATTATGTGACCGTAGTGTTCCATTCGTAAAAGTAAGTTATACGTACATAAATTCCAGTCACATATCACTTGCAAGAACAATGACATGGTATAAATTCTCCCAAACATAAACACGTAACTTGTAAACTTGGTATCTCGTAAACAACCAGAAAATGTGTAGCTGAAGCAATCCTTGTAATAGTGAGGAACGTCCTCTTGTCTCCTGTCGTCGTATAAAATGCACCGCGGGGAGCGGACGTATTTCTCCCGCAAAGTCAATCCAATTTGCGGCGACAGCAAAGTGGCCGCAGCAGTTTTATTGTCCGACACGTGGCGCGCGACAAAAGAGTTCTCATAAAATCAATGGCCGACAAAATCTCTATTGATACGCAATATGCGACATCGAGTGCCATTATAAGGGCACCTTGTGGAAAGCCAATCTTCATTGGATCTTTTATGGTGATGAAATAATTTTGTGGAGAGCTCATTTTATACGTATAATGAATTTTACAGTTTCATTAAGTACGACATTCAATTCGTGCCATCGACATATTTCAAACTTTGCCGAATTAGTAGGTACTTTCATTGCAATGTACAGTTTAATACGAGTTATAAATAGCAAACTAAACTTAATATTTAGTCTTGCTGCTATAAAATACTTTTTATTGCACACGATTTTCAAGAGAACTTTTGGAATTTCTAAAAGCAAACACAGAACAATAGGCGGGTTTATTACCACAATTAAGTACAGCCGTTAAAAGTTTTATTTGTTTCCAAATAAACTGAAATATTATTTATAATATTTATATTCCAATTATAAACTTTTAATTATTGTCTGTATATACAATTTCTTTAATTAATATCAGATTCAATATTTTGATTTTAGGAGAACTCTTTTGTCTTAACATTTTTGTCGTTATAATGAACTAAATCTAAAATAATATCTAAGCTTAAATTATAAATATGTATTTAAGTCCTGGACAATTAGGTAGTTTAATAATGTACGATAATATTTATATTGTCAATAAATTATTTTCCCAAAATCATCACGTTGTTAAAACACCAAAAATATCATACCAAATGCAAAAGGCTACGTACACAGTTGAATATTTATGCAGCCTACGTCAATATGATTTACATTACAAAAAAGATTTTGATCACACATATTCAAGCTATAATGACGTGTCATAGCCGTGGGCAGCGTCATCATTTTTCTTGCAAATGGTCATTTTTACGAGATCATAAAAAGGGACACTTTTTACTTTTTACGACGCTTGCGAGCCTCGACCTCGTTTAATTCTAATAGGTAAAAAAGATTCAGATGTTGTGACAGTGGTATAAGCAAGTAGATGGAAGTTGAACTAATAGCGTTTATGGTTGTACCTACTGTTAAAATATACACATGCTATTATTAGAGTTAAAATGGAATTCCTTATTCGAGATCATACAAAAATGTGTAAACAAGAATTTAATCTTAGACTGGGCGATAAAATTAATTTTATTTAGTATTTTGTATTTAGTATAGTATAGTAGGTTTCACGTTTTTGACGACGATTTCCCTCACAAAAATTCAACACACACAAGTTTACTAAGAATCAGAACTGTAAAAAAGTTGAAATCTCTATTAATATGATTAAAATTGTTTCTATGCATGTGCTATGTAAGTCAGTACTGACAGTTTTTTTCGCACCTAAGTAGGGAATGACATTTTACTGAAAATCAAGATCGTAAATTAATAAACAAATGCTAATGAATATGCCAGTAAATGCTTAAACTAATTCGTTTAAATTTTCAAGCTAGAATCTCTATCATTATGTGTACCTAGATAAGGATCTATTTTCTATGCATTATTGTAGGTATGCTGACAGTTTTTTATAGCACCCAAGTAGCAGGGGATCCGAGTTGTAGGGGCTGCGAGTGAGATTGCGTTGATGATGTTGAATGCGTTTTATCTATTTTCGACGTCAAAGCTTAACGCACGGATCCCTTTCAGGTGACTGAATCTCTGTAATTATTTGTGGGGGAGGAATTAGATGTATATTGCTAGTATGTGTAGAGTGTGTCTATATATATACACAAGTACAAGCACTATTATGTACCAGTGGTATAAAATCTAGCTTCTAGCTTCAATCACTACATGATTATGTCACAATATGTATAAGTTGTATACGTATACTATAAGTAAGTATACATATATGCACATATGGTTATCAATGAAAACATAAGTGAAACACGTTTAATCCATTCATGATGATACAACAACCAAACATCTATTCAGTTTCAGTTAAGAATAGATGAAAGAATCGTTCTGCTAAAGAATTGATCGTAGTATTTTTAATAACATACATACATTTAAAAAAAAATACAAGGAAACAATCATCTAACGTATTCTTAATTAAATTTATCTAACTTAGCAATAAGAAAGTATTGAGAAATGCGCATCAATAGTAAACATAATAGCTAACGAATATTTGAAACTACATTTGTACAACAAGATTTTTTTCTATTTCTGTTCCCACAAAAAAGTTATCACAGAAAATAAATAATTTAGACTAGTTAACAGATGGCAACATTTAGAGAAATAAAACAGGAGTACATTTTGGATCAATGTACCACCGACAGTCATTAACGATGCCGCGTAGCACCATTCGCATCGCGTCATTACTGGGACATACTAGAATGAAGTGGGAAGCTCTAACAAACCCTCTAAATTCGTTTACTAAAGTACCAGTACAGAACAAAGTAAAGACCTTTACCTAAATACTTTTTACCATTGCAACAGGAATAAAAATATAATTAGTTCTTAACATTATGACAAACAATTCCTGCACTTCGATGTGAAACCATTCAAACCAAAATAATATTATTTACAAACTTAGCAAGATATCAATTATTTTTTGCAGAAAATGTGGTAAATTTTACATTTAAATTATGTAATATTATGTTCTAAATAATAGACTCACCATCACCCTGAATGAGCTTAACCCAGTAAGGTATTTTACATAACATATCCTCTATACGTTACTCTCGTACTCTACACGCGTTAAGCCAAAATTTTTTGGAAATTCCGCCCCGAAAATGACGAAATAAGGATAAAGTTTGAACGAGAGCTTTCTCGTTTTCAAAGCATGAAATGTTGTATTTTCAGTCTTTTGTTAAAAATGAGTAAACATGCAATTCGACGTTTTTGAAAATTCAACCCTTAATGGAGTGAAATTGGGAATACGACTTTCTACGCCATCAAAGTTGCAAATATGTACTAGTTAAGTATACATCAGGAGGAAACTATGAACCATCTTTGTCCCCTAACTTCTAAGTAAGTTGTAAATAGCATTTATGTATATAGTAGCTTCAGTATGCTTAGGATTTAATATAGCGACGATTAAACTACTGAACTGAATTAATATTAAATCACTTTCGCTACTTTTAATATAAAATAGATAATCAAAGCTATCCATGAATATCTGTACCAAGATCAAAATACACAGTCCAATACAGTCAGTAATGCCCGAGCCATGTATATTCTACGATTTGTTGCCATATAAATATATATATTGTGTGGTGTAAATAAATTGAGCTAGAATGTAATTTTAATTTTTACTGACAACCCTTAATTTAACTTAAACGTAGTCTTAAAAGACAAAGATACAGGTCCTTTCATTGAAACCCGTGGCCGATGAGCTAATTAACGTATAATGTTACAAAGGCCCAGGAGCCACATCAAAAGGATTTTGATAGCGTAATGGCGTTCTCAATATTGCGAACAGACAGAATTTCGTGATATCATGATTCTGATCAAATCTAATTCAGTTCCGGTTTAATTCGCGTTTGTTATTAAAAAATAAATACATAGTAGATATATAGATATATATACACATGTACGTAGATATACATATGCATAGACAGATATACATAAAATGTTTGAATGCATAGAATATATGAGATTTAATAATATAAATAAAATTCTTTATATTCTTATAAAAGTTTTTATGAACTTATGATGTTGCTTATCAACAATTATAATTTAAAGTGGATTAAGTCAGTCCATACAAAACAATCCTATGAAGTTTTAGGCTTATTGCCAAACTAGTGTTTAACCTTAGCTTACCCTTTCACAAGTTTAGAGGAGATTTTCTCGAGCCAAGCAGACGATATATTATTATATACCAAATGTGTTAATCTGTTTTTTGAATAATAAAAGTGCGTAAGGGTAATTTAATGTCTTTAGGTATTAATATTCTATATATTCAATGTTTACGAAGCATGTATGAATTTCAATCTTACTCTTAAGACCTAAAAATGTTATCTGCTCGAAGCACTATAATGTCTGTAGATTCTCTCTCTTGTAAGGCGGTGCCACAGAAAACTAACCACAAAAAGATACTACTTATCTGCTAAGATCTCTCTACTATTTTTATTAACTACATTTGATATTTACACCGTGTAAAATTGTACTCGTTTTACAGTACTGTTTAATCCTTAAAATCAAATTAAATTTTAGTTTTCGCAAAGAGAAATCCAACAAACGGATAAGAATAGAATTTGTGAAATTGGCTGGGACTTACCTAGCCGCTTCGAACAGCCACTATAAGTAAGAAAGCTTAGGATTTGTTCAATCAGAAATATGTGGGATTGGGTGAGCCATTGTTGTTGGATGTTTGTCGTAAATATAATTTGGATCCTCCAAAGGGTCACCTATTGAGTAGATTAATATGGCGGCTATAGCGGTATATTTTAGGTTTTCTTGACAGAATAACGCATAAAAACGTTATGAATATTTTATTTTTTGATAACATATTTTTGGTAAAGACATTATTTATCGATTTGGTGTGTAATGAAATAAGGATTACGGTGGTATTCTGTATGTCTTACTTAGACTATTTATTAGAACTATTTTTTAATATTTGAAAATTGAAAGTACTACTTAATTTGAGTAACCTTTTACTTCTTTTATTACTTCCTTCTATCTGCTATAATTCTATTATAATTATACTCGTATGTAGAAAAACATACTTAACTTTAAGAAAATAGTATTACTTAGTTTATAGAATTTAATGTGCATTAGTTTACGTTCTCTTAAAACTAATACCAGCATTCGATATTGTTGTTGATTTTACTACTGAAATTTGGTCTTCTAATCCTCGCCTAGACCGGCTAAATTACCCATTGTAACGTTAGCTCCATAATTTCAGTAGTATTATTGGTTTAATGCTAGCAGAATTACTATTCTGGTATTATTCTATACTATTGTACGATCTCGCTGCGTTTGCAAATAATTTCTACGCCATCGAGGTACAATACAAATGAACTGAATATATTTATTTATAGTAATTTAGAAGAATAGTATGTAAAATAAAATTTATAACATATCATATATGTATATAATATTTAACTACTATTAATATTCTTTCACACATTACATTCTTGACGCCTCTCCAGTTTCCAATCTTTTAACGAAAGCCGCTATTATACTTATAGTACTCATTTATAGGTTTAATCGTATCCTATTACTATCATAAATGCGAAATTTTGCAAGGATTTTTTTTACTGTTTCAAGCAAAACTGCTAAATGGGTTTAAATGAAACTTAACAGTAATATACTCGTATCTTATTCATCAGAACACCACATTGGCTATAATATACGAAAATTTATAGCGATATTGTGTAAATTGGCCAACATATAACGATAAAGGGCAAATAAGCCGAAAAAAAATCTGCCGATCTATTTAATGTACAACGGGGGCAAAGTCGCAATCAAGAGCCAGTTTGTAATAAATTTTAGATATCGTTAGCTAAAATCAAAAGGAATACAAACATTAACGTCACGTCTAGATAAATTTGAATATTCATATTCATAATAGACGAATAAACGGCGCACTACCCTTTGTCACGCGTAATGTGATCTTTATGATTTTCGAAAGAGGATATTTAAATTTGGTAGGATTCCAAGTGACTGTCTTGCCAACGACTCCTCGGCTGGATTTATTACACCCACACACATTGATAAGATACATACATCGATGACATGAAGGTGTATCTGTGTTTAAGCACCAATGTTTACTTGACGCTGCAGTTTCATAAGATTTTTTCCGACGCGGTTCAGTCAATAAAAAGAATATACTTTGACTTCGATAACTGATATTATGCTCCGAACGTCTAGATGTAAAGGTAATGGTATTTCTTAAGCTTAATATTATTAATATAATAATAATTTTTTTGAGTACTTTTAATTGACTTATTCTGTTACTGTCAATAAAGAAGTATTAGCAAAATTGATTTCTTATTCGTTATTCCCACGAAATTTCAAGATAAAGCATTTCGGACGTAAGGATCCCGGGAGAATTAAGATGTCGTCGATCTCAATTAAATAAAGCAATGTCCACGGGACGTCAGTAAATTTCGACCAAAAAGCTGTGATGTAAAACAAAGTAGGCACACATTCTCGACAGAGATTTATGTTGCAATCCCGAAGGTAGGGGAACGTAGCGTTGACGGAACATAGCGAGATTTGTCGACGTTGCCTGCTTCAATGTACATCTCTATCAATCAACAAGCAAATAACGCAACAACGAAATGAACGCCGCTCCATTCTCATATTTATATACATATTAAAAGTTCTTCTATTTTGTTTTAACCCTTACACTTACACCCTTACACTTACACCCTAACACTTAATTTTATCAGCGTATGCTTGACCGCGTGGTTATCTAACGGTTTGGTTATTAAAACACAACCTAGTATTAAGTAATAATTTGATCTCATGGCTGTTTTTAAGGTACACCATTACTTCATTCATAAGAAAAGAAGGAATGGTGAATGTCTTTAATTATTCTCGCTTCAAATAGGTTTATAGATATTCTTGACATGTTTTTGTGCTATTCAATATATCATAACTTGATAAGCAGCAGCAGTTATATACTTTATAATTTATGTGAACTAAAATTGGAATACTATAGTCGGGACTCTTATATTACCTATTGCCACTGTAAGTGCTGCAGTTCTAACCAATTTTCAAATGCGATTTAAATGGAAATGACTTTTGACAAGTAGAGAAGACTCAACGGATTTTCCAATATATCTGCCCATTTCAATCTTGCTAGGACTTAGAGCTATCAACTTGAAATGCACTGTCTAATGCATTTTTGCATTTTATTTTAAAATATTCTTTACTCAATGGATTGGTAATTTTTATGGAATATTTACTATTACGATGTTTCTTTGAATTAGTATATAATAGTTTCAAGTTATTTTTAATTACGGCGTATTATGTAATCAGATACTTTGTAAGTCGGTACGATTACTGGTAACATTTATTTAAATCTAAAAAAGTTAGCAATATTGTGAGAATATTAAAAGTTAGTATCTAGATTTTTTTTTCATTAAAATCCCTTTAAACATAAAAAAAAGCATTTCACAGTTTGTCGTAGTTTATAAATCAAGAAACTCAATAAAGAGACTTTAAATTGGAACCCCCAAGGATTTCCCGACGTTCCATTAAATGACCGGATGTACTTCAGGACAATCTTGCTCCAATGTTTTAAAGAAACCAGTCAAAGAAACATCGTCCGCAGCTTCGCAAAAGTCTTTCGAGCATGAAAAATAAAATGTTCCTGTAATTGTGAGCATTCATGGAGTTATCGGAACAATATTTTTAATCTTTGAATGCGGAAACCGAATTCTGAAAAGGTCTGCTTAATACAGCATTCTATTTTCGTTGGCTTTACAAATATTTCATTCAACTTCACAATGCGCGGCCAGAAACCAATTCGGGTACTCACACAGAGAGACAATCGATGCGAAAATCTACCCGTATTTACTGATTAAATAAGTAACATTCCAGGATTTAAATGTTTTTTAACAGCAAATAAGAGATATAAAGCCCCGTGTTGCGATTGTGTAATAATTTCTGGCGTTCATAAATTCAGGTTTGGAAAATAAAAACATACGACATATGGTGGGAACATCAATCACTACAAAATAACGTTTATTGTATTCCTGTTTCGAAATGATGATTATATGTGCATCAATAATATCAATTAATTGGTGGAAGACGTCTACAACACCGCAAATTCGTCTACGAATTTGCGATTTCAACATAATATTCAACAGAATTTCAACATAAGATGATGTTCACGAAGATTGAGTGTCCAAGTAAACCAAGATCAATTTTCTTTCTGAAAGTAAATGCGCGTTGCATTGCAACTGTAGTGCAGTTAAGGGTTGACAATATAATACATGGTTAGTAAATGGATTAAGCCAACGAACCGCAAAGTTTATTACCATGTTGTTATTTAAACGCACGTTTCAATCCGTAATAGAGATTATTTATAAACAACGACACTTCTGTTGCTGACAGAATAATGAAAATATTATCTCGGTCTGTGTAGGTATAATGGATTAGTTTGTACATTTATACTTGGATAAACCCGACAATAAGAATAAACGCGGACTAGATACATAACGAGGTCGGAGGAAATGTATTCAAGCCATCAATAAAAACAAATTAGATTACTTGTTTACGCTCATGCGTGATTGACAACGAGGACCTTCTTTACATGGAAACGTTACATAGGTACAGTACGTATAACCTGAATAATGATGTTTTTTATTATATAAAGCTTACTCATTTTATTGCAAAAAAGCATAAAATAAATGCATAAAAGTTTACTTCAAAAAATAAAGAAAATAACAATAAAATCCTTTATTTATTGTCGCTGTTCTTGTCTTTAACAATTACACGTAGCATTTCCAAAACTACTTAAATTACTTTAAGTTTCAAGCAAAAGGAGAGACAACCGCATAGGTCGCTTAAACTAAAACCTTTTCTAGTAAGTACGTACCCACTCGTAAACAACCTTAAATAGAACTAAGACTAAAGTAATTAAAGGTTAGATTGCTATCCCCGTCTGAACATTTTTGACTAACTTAGGAATATCTATCGCTTAATGCCTTCGAAAACCTTTTTACAATTTCATTTCATATACAAATTTCATTTTCACCTGGCCTCGGTTATGGGGAGAGACCACGTGCCTAATATATACGTGGATAAAAGGGGTTGCGACCTCATATAATTTTTACATTGAAATCCATGTTTATTATGACATTAACAATTATATTATTGAATACGCAATGGACGGGCTTTATTATTAACAATATTAACGTGAATTGAATATGTTTCTCCTCTCCAAATGAATTTATTTTTCAATTATTTATGTATATATTGAGGCGATTTAAAGTTCTGGTCATTAATAGATGAAAAATAAACTAATAACTTATATAATGGATGCATTATGTTTATATTTTGTAAATCGTCAAGGCAATCAACTTAATTAAACGTAGCACCTTGGAAATACGAATATTATTGGATTATAAATAAATAAGAGAACAAGTAGATATCGAAATATTCGAATGAACTGCTGTTTATACAAGAAATTGGGTATGCTAGTGTATACATTAAGGTACGTTCTAAAGTACTGCAGCGTTAATATAGGAAATGTAGTTTTATACATTTAAAATGTAGGAATCTTATTGAACTTCAAGATAAAACGTTTATTGCGATGTTACATATTACATAACTATTCGAATCTGTTTTTACTTTAATATATAGCGGCAATTGAATGACATATTTGGATGGTATCATATTATTGTAAGTAACGGTAGACATACAGATCTACTTTAATATTAAATAGTGGGTTAATGATGTTCTTGTTTATGTGATGTTGAACAGTAAATAAATTTTTATTCACACGCAATATTATGAGATATATTTGATTACTATAACATTTTTATTGTGTTTTATTATTTTGTATAATGATGCATTTGTATTCGTGAGATCAAGAACACATGTTACGTAACGTACACTTTACAGATATAAAAATTGCCATTTCCCTCATCGTATCACCACTTAAACTGATCATTAATACTTATGCAGATTAAAGTTTTTTCATTATTATAAGAGGGGAAACAACGCTTTCCATTATTCACTGCAGTATTTAAAAATGATGGCTGATTCCATTTATCACTCTCAGTAACTGAAATCTAACTTCTCCGAACAATCTATCATCCTAATGGTTTTACTCCGAGCGGTAGGCTTCACGTGTAGTCAAAGATTAGAAGCTGTTTTATTTGTAGTCCTTACACTAAGACAAATTTGGAGTAGAAAGATAAAGAACGAAAGAAAATACAAGAGCAAAGTGATCTTATTTCACTGATTATAGTACAATTTATGTCAGAATTTAAAAAATATTGTCCTTTGTATTTAAAAAAAATGGAACAAAACAAGAATAGAAAAACTTTACTGTTCTCAAAATTTAATTAAATAAAAATATGCATATGTTTCATAACTTATTTAGAACTTTGAGAATTTACGATTTTGATAGTTGTGTTTGTTAGTGATCTCTATACTCTGTACTCTAAACAAACTAGGGTGTCCTAAAGAACTTTATGAGATTTTGATTTTTAACAAACTTGTAAAAGATAATACAGTCGCACAAAAGGTTCAGACAGTAAGGTAGTATAAATAGTGTCTTTTGTCATATAAAAAGCAATTAAAAATAAAACCACAGAAGAGAGGAAAGGAAAAAATTCAAATGAAAAACTTTTGCCCCATCACAGGTTCTTTACAACTCTTAAGAAGTAAAACAGGAGTAAGAAGTAAAACACTACAAAAAGTGTAGTCCGTACCCTACAGCCTCAAAAACAGAACCTAAGCGCGGTTCTAAGACAAGATGTTAAGTATTTACTGTTTTTTTGCATTTATTCTACTCTTCCGTTCTGAATAAATACAAATTTTGAAAACGCACCAGAACCATCTGTTTCGAATAATGCAGCGTTATGAATTTTACGACTCGCTTATATTGGGCGATAGTGAATGTAAACAATACAAATATTAAAATTTAGTAAGTTTTACTTTGATATAATTAATTTCTCGCACGTATGCTCAGTAGGTACATGCACACGCTTCTTCACTTAAATTCTCAGATTAAACTTTGTGAAATGAGAAAAGTTTTATGAACATTTTATTAAATAATCCAGACCGTCTTTGGTCCCCTATGTGTTAGTCTTGGAGGATCCCACGTGGCAACGATGACAATAAAAATGAATAGTGACTCGCGACGCGGTTACTTGTAACTGCTCACTGTGAAAAGACTCTCTTTCTGTAAGGATC
>DWGW01000682.1:0-13579 GCA_018247775.1 Udranomia orcinus
AAGAAGGCAAAACTAAGTAAACATATAAAATATAATATAACACAAATATTCAGTGAAAAGCTCGCTGACAAGTCCATGCGTGCCCATACTTAGACGAATTTATCTCGACTATTGGCTCGACTATTTGGCTCGGCACTCCCCAGAGACGCGATCGGCAAACCGAGCCACGAACCCTAGCATTCATACGCTAATTCGCTCGCGGAGTTGTCTTTCACTAATTTGAACTCGCGGACTTATCCGCGGTATGGCCCTTAGGTTAGGTCCTGACTGGTCTCATGCAATAAAAAATCTAATATAAAGCACATTCGTACGATTTCCCGTGAGTCGAACTTTTAATAGAATTCTAGCTCACATCCACGGTGCACTGACTACGTATGTGAGGTCAGTGACCAGTAAGATCTTATGTGACTACGATCTCTTCAAGCTTTTCTATTAGAAACGGAAATTTCTACAACCGAAAAGCTTTGCCCAGTCAGACCCAACAATAGTTACCTCGTTTACGCGTCAACTCCATAATAGATGACTGTCGAGTTTACTCGGTACCGACAAAAATCGAAAACTGGAGAAAATATACGACTGTCAAGAGTACCCTTATTGGTAACTTACTGACGTAATGGCTCGACGGTCTAAATCGGTTGTTATCTATGTCATGAGGTCATGATTTCCGGCTTCAAGAGCTTCTATTAACTATAGATTCTACGTCCATCCTTACCCGAGACATATTTATTCTTTCTTATCGTATTTCTATCTTATATTCATCTTGTCGGTAAAACGCAGATACATGTACTACTCTGAAACAAAACCGTCGTCAACCAACTTCAAACAGTACTACTTGCTAGAGTTTGCAGTTACCATGTTCTATAGTTTTGAGTGGTACTAAATTAGTTATTATTAATCAATAGAAAGCCATTCCCCCCTACTAGGCACGAGTCCCACATGAACCCCACAAACGGGAACAGTTGGTATTACTTCTATTCAATATAATTTTTCAGAACTTTTGTAATTCTATGAGTATTGTACGCAGTCAAATCACGTTCCGCGGAAGTTTTGCGGGAAACAATTTGAAATTAAGTGCCTACGGTAATCCCAGTTTTTCGCAATGTCTTAATAACAAAATGGATTTATTTTTTAAGTATTTCTCTTGTTAGCCGTTGACTGTACAGCGCCACTGATTGTTGTATAGCAGTCATACTATATAGGTAGATATTTTTCAAACCGAGACGTAACAAGTCGATTAGGTTTACCGATTGGAATCGTTACAGAAATCGGGATATCCTATTGTCTTTCAAAACCCCTGGTTACGGTACAGTCTGTATATCATTAACTCACCTTAAATCACCCTTTCATTCCCTAACCACCTCCAAACACAGCTTAACTCGTTTGAATAGACGGGTTTTGCGCGCATCGATTAGAAATGAAAGATGAGAAACACATTCTTAAGTGACATTAAGAAACATTTCTAAACTTGTAAATAATTGCAAAATGTTAAAAGGGACTTTCGAATTGGTGAACACATTTTTATCTTCGTGATAATATGTCCAAGGCACGGCGAGCACTTTACCGTCGTCAAACCATGAGGAGCGGTTTTAACCTACATGGATGCTTAGTTCGATTATTCATAGTAAACGATATATTTTGTGAAACCGTAGTAGTGCTGATATATTAAACTGTTTTACTTAACAAGCCGTGTTTAATGAACAACTGATATCCGACTGCATCGATACCTTTTTGTATAATCCACAGTAAAATAATTGTTATGAAGTTTATTGTGGAAAATTTATAAGACCAATAACACATTTCGTAAATTTTCCTTTCACTCTGCATCTGCATCTAAATTCGTTCAGTGACAGTCACAGACATTACGAATATGAGAAACAGATGGAAAAAGGTTTCAGAAACTTAGAAAAATGTAATCCGAAATAAATTCTTGACAGCAAGGGCTTGTGCGTATATCTAATTCTCCTATTTTAGCCTTATTTATTCAATGTTTCAAATAAACTCAAAAATTTTATCACAGGTCCTGTATTCATGAAAATTCGTAGAAATAAAAAGCAAATAACGTAGGAGAACTAGTACCCATTAGTGTTTGTTTCATTTGTACAATGTTTCAAATAAATTAAATTTTTTCACAACTGAATTTGAATTCATGGATATACGTAGGAACATAAACCTAAGGACATATCTGTCCCGGCGATAGGAATGCTATTTTCTTAAAAGCTGAAGTGTCCTTAACATAGCGTAAATCGTACCAAAGGGAATATACGTCGTATCGGCAGCCTCAATACAGCGAAGATTACAGTTGATGGGAGATTTCCTTGCCTTAGGGCTTGATATTAACGGCATGGCTCTACAATATTGCTTTATTTATTAATGTTTATATTTAACCCTATATATCTTTATATACAACGTGCAAGCATCTGAAAATTTTACAGTTTATAAATGTTTATTCCCTTTATATCTTTAGAGGCGTACACTTTATTAGCACTATTAAATAAATATTCAACAACTTATAGTTAAGTAACTTTTAAAAGTGAATTTAAGCGTGGCCTTAATTTTTAGCCACTATAGATACAATATTTTAACTACTCTTTGAAAGTTAATGAAAGGTGACTGAAACTCTTAGAAAATAATAAGTAAAGTTTTAACAAGGCGGTGCTTCGCTAAGTATACGACTTATAGTCGATATCTACATAGCGTAAGTAAAATAAGATTATATGTAACAATCATACAGACATCATCCGTTATAAAATATGGGAAAAGAATCTGGTAATATACATTTCATTATATTCACATTGTATTTTATTAATGTTATCTTATCCCAATTTAACAACAACTTAACTACCATAATAGTGCGCAAAATATGTATCCTATCTTTTATAACGGAAATTAAACCCGAGAGTTTATAAGCCTAATATTTTGGCACAAACGTATAAGTATAAATTACGTTTTCGTCAGAACCTCGCCTTAATACGACAGTAGTAAGGTACACAAGTGGCTTAATGTCCCGGTTATGTTGACAAACCTCATTACCAGGTTAGCTGCTTAACGAGTTTAATGTAGCGACCGGAACGAACTCCTTGAGGCGCGCCGGGATTTCAAGGTAACAGTATGACCAATGACTAATGACGATTAGATACGGGACCACGAAGGGAACAGCAATCACAGTAATAGTGTAATGAGTGATCGTGAAATGCAGTGCATTGTCTTTTAATTTTTATTCACTTCCTCAAAATAGTCGTCCGTAAAAAAATAAAAAAGTGAAATCATGAATTTTAGAAGTAAAATCATAGAAAAAGATTCATATAAATGCTCAGTATTTAAGATAAAACATAATATAATAGACATAGAGGTAATTACTCTCGCTCTCAATCAGCCGTGATAAAATTCTTTATCTGTGTGACATAAAAATACAGATAAAAGATACAATTTAACAAAAAGCTTATTTTTTTTTGCATACACACATAATATACACTTGTCTTGTTATTTAGATAGCTGGCTGTCCACATGACATATATTTATTATCGCAATAAATATTCGCAAAACAAAATACTGTACAACACGTATGTTTAATTAAGATGCTCTCTGGTTTTTCAGGAAATATTCAAACGGTTGTAGATCTTTCAGTCGTGAGATATGCTAATAAAAAAGAAAATAAACTTGCCGAATATAACGCTAATGGGTGAGTTATCGACGCCGCCTACGATTATTGCTCTTTTAAAATAATGTTTCGGGTGTTTTGGTTTATTTACTACATTAACGTCAAACCATGGAATTTGATCATAATATTACACCGATCAACGATAATTTATTGCATATCTAGCTTTTCACTCGGTTATGTTGGTGGACTACGCGATTTTATTACCTAAATATTAAGCTAAATTACAGCTTATTAAAAGGTAAATATTGCCGTTTTTAAAAACCGTAGTAGAAGCCAAAACATGTACATAGTTATTAAATATTATTGCACTATGTTCAAGTGTTCATAACGTTAGTAAAACCGGCAGAACTTTTGACTTTCGTCATGTCCCTATTTTAAAGTTTTTCAAAATTACCGAGATGCGTTAAAAAAAAAGGTAAAAATTAAGCTCTAACACAACCAAGAATATCCTAACAATAATGAAAACGGGCAATGGACAAACTCAGAGAGACTTACCTATTTATCGTATTTTAAACCGTAGGCACTCTATGTATTTTCGAATAAGATGATCGTTTACACGTATACCTACACGTTTATATCTATGTATACTTAAAATTGAACTGTTTAAACTACCTATGTATATCTACTTTTATTGATTTTCTTAATTATTATTAATAATCAACAATTAATAAACAATCTTTGCATTAATTTTTATCAGATATTTTATAGATTTTTTATCTGTTTCTTGTATGTAGATATCAGTTTCTCCGTCATCTGCAAGTCGTAGCGTATACATTCAATAGAACTTACTAAGAATTACTAATAATTAAATCCGTATATTTAATTGCGACGTACAGATGGACGTAGCAACTGTGACGACTGTTTGGGTTATTTGAGGACGAAATTATATCCGAGTGTCGACGTTACCTCATTCTCAAAATCCGGAGCGTTCAATAACTCGGGTCTTAAGTCACCGAAATAGATTTTATTCTTTACGTCAAATACATTTTCCTGTATTCTTTTACTTCGTTGTATTATTTTAGTTCCTTGTATTTTCTTCTAGTGACATTTGTAATGCTTTTCATTCGTAGGAATATTGTATTTAGTCTTTATTCAACCATCGTACAAATATATCGTTTTTTTTGTAATTAATTTCTGTACATAAATTAAATAAATAAAATAAAAATTGTTGTTAAATATATCGGTACAAAAGCGGACTTACTACTAATAACCTTCTTTCCCAGTCATTCTAAATGTTCTTAAAAGATTTTTGTTTAGCCAATGTACCTGTACTCGTGTTATCGCTAATCAATTAATTCATGACCTTCCCCCGTCTTTATTAGATATCTCTTTAGCGTAGGAAAAGTAGGAATAGCCTTAACTATGTTACCCTCATTTGCAAGTTTAAATTAACTTTCTACCACACGGTCTCGAGGAAATAGGTTCTGTTTAATCCAACTAAAAGTACTGTTACTTCATATAAATGCATAGTTTTTTTTCTACATGAATTTTATAAATTGTATAATAATTTGATAGAGCGAATATTTTTTTTCCTAATTTCAAGGCAATATGTAAAAAAATCAAAATAATATAGGGATTATAAATACAAGAACTATCTCATCATATCTATGGTCAATAACTCCATTGAACTCTATTGAAGATCCATCCATATTTTATTGAGCTAGTTTTGTGAATGATAAAATGCGTCTCAAAAGAAAGTCATAAAGAAATTAGATAGCTGATAGCCGATCAGGTTTTATACAGTATTAGGTTAAGTTAATTTATTAAAGACTAGATGTTGCCCACGGTTTTGTCGGCGTTATTTAGTAATCTTATTTATAATTCTAAAATAAAAGTCGGCTATTGAAAGTCCCATCAAAATCAGTCCAGCCGTTCCAGAGATTAGCCAGAACAAACAAACAGACGACTTGTAAAAAATGTTGGTATATGTACCGTGTATACCTACATACTATATAAATGTAACTTTTTACTAAATGCATTTTCGTAAAAAGCAGTTATTTTAATATTACAAACAGACGCTCCTATTTTATTTCTTTGTATTGATATACAAAGGAGGAAAAGGATAAACCTAATAAAATAAGGAGTACCCTCGTGAAATGTGATCTGCTCTATATAGCTGACAGTTGCTTTTGCCTGCTGTATATATTTTTCCTGAATTAGGTCACAAAATAACTGTAAGCGAAAAACGCTACTATCAGATTCGTAGTTTTTCCGATTGCTATTCTTGTTTAGTATAAATTCGGTATTTTTGCAACATATCATCCAATACTTTTCACCGCACTTGTGTAAACATACGTTTTAAAACATCCAAACCAGCTTAAATATAACGTAAAGCATTTTCCTCATAATTTAACAACTAAATATTACTATAGTTATTCGTCACATATAAAGGAAACCAAATTGAATGCCGAAACATCACCATAATATTCGACAATTTGCAAACTGTCCATCAAATCAATTGGACGTAAGGATGGCGTAACCTCAGACACGCAATCAATGAAGGTAGCAGCCGCACTAATCAAAGGCAATTCAATGGAAATGATCTGTTGGGCTGTTGCTAGAGTGAGTGGAATACGGAATGAGATAATTTAGGAAACACGAAATTCTTTAAAATATTCAGCGCTTGTTTTGCTTAAAAATCGACAATCCGTAAGATAAATGTCTATGCTTGCCGAATGCACATTTATTTTTATTTAAAACCTATATAAGTAGCTAACTGGCAAAAATACGTACGTTATACCGGCGAATTTATAGATGTAATAGTGGTAATGTATGTAGGTTACGTTATTTATAGAATATAGAAAAACTTTTTATTGAGTGTATAAATTCTTTAGTGAGTGTATAAAGTTTAGGTTATCTGTGTCTGTGCCAGTGTCTATAAAGTAGATGTCTTAAAAAACAACACGCTATTCACGAGTAGGAATCATAAAGAGAAGAAGAAAACAAAATGAAACTCGATATTTTTAATCTGGATTCAGGGACTGTTATGGAATACAATTTAAACCAGGCCTAAATACTATTCGAACTACGCTTTTTAATTCTACAAGCTATAATTCTATAACAAAGTGATCATAAAGCAGAATGGCACTGAATAGCGCTTTTATTTCAGTCTTGGTTGAAACAACTTTTAAATAATGGGCGCGCTCTCCATCAATGACGTATTATCGCATAGAAAAGTATCGATAGAAATGATTTTAATTTTATGTATTGTTCAGAATGGAATTGTAATAATTTATTGCTTATTTCACAAAATATTTTACATCCATTAAAATACCAATACAGAGAGATTAACGACTGATTTATAAAAGTAGATAATGGTTTGAATGCAATTCATCATTTAATTTATGACGTTGCGCTGTTCGAACGACGCGCACAAATAAAAACTTTTTGGTACAAAGTTTTTATTGGATTGTATTATAAATACACAGTATTACATCAGCACTTATTTATATATAAGTGTATGATTTAAATTTGTTTCCTTAAATGGATAAAACTTCTTTTTCGCTTATACCTTTGTCCTAATCTGTTTTGTCTAACCTCCCTTTATAAACATAGACAACCTCTGAAAATAATCGGTTTTTTTTTTATTTTGGTTTTGAATTTGGTTGGTTTTAGGGTTTAGTTTCTAGTAGCAAATGCATGCAAGCGTGCAGTCCACCTGATGTTCCCTCTCAGGTCGACCAAAAGGTTCGTTGCTTGCTCAGAGAACTAAGTTGGAACGCCTTGGTTAAGTATGTCTCCCTAAACACACCCTATAAACCAGAACACAGCAGCCAGAAGACGAAGAAGAAGTTGTAAGGCAGAAAAAGATGTTGCGGTGGTGCCTCCAGAGTTAAACCGTAAAATGTTCTACCTTACCATATTTAATTTTTTTGTATATTGAACTCGTTTGTAGTATTAACAATTGTCGGTACAGGAAAAACGTGCGTAATAATTTATCTGTGACCTTTAATGCGATATAAGGACCATATTTCGCGTATTTCAAAACATGCCGAAAAAGGATCGGCATTTCGAAGTTAGATTAAACTAAGTATGAAGGAGGAGGATTAGAGCAATATAATTTCATTACCGATCGCCTAAGGAATTGATAGCCATTGTATTCAAATACTAATAACAATAAAATACAACTAGATACAGAATGGCTTCTGATGTAATGCATACAACCCTCCCATGTCGTATATAGCCATCGACTTAAAAGATTAATTTAGTGTAACAATTATTTCCAATAGGAAGTCATTTCAAAAAATCGCGTCAGTGCGCTAGATTTTAATTAGTGACCTTAACTCAAGGATAATATAATTGAAGGAAAACTTAAATATGTGTTAATAATGCAAAAAAAGTTTAATTTTGATGAATTATGCACTGCTTAATTATGTAGAAAAAATAAATGTATATTTCTGTATGTTTCGAAATGACCGTGAATAATATAAGAATATATCTTTCAATTAGTGTAGGTACAGTTATAAGTTTATTTATATTGTTTGAGTCCATAGTAGAGTCATATGCGTAAAATACAAATTTCGATGCAAAGTAAAGGAATTATGTTTTTGCATAATAAGAATTATTATTTCTGTTTTATTATTTCCATTAAAAACGTTTTCGCAAAGTCCCAATTGCGATACTTACCGACTGCAGTCTTAGTGCGCACATTTCTCGAGTAGCACATAGGGTGCAATATCGCCCAGTAGCGATCGACGGACACGGCCACCAAGCAGAAGATGCTGATCGTGCACAGCATCACCAGCAGCGAAACAGTGAACAGGCAAGCGTGGAGATTCCTCGGGAGACCCACCGAGGCTAATATTGCGAACGGTATACCGAGTAATCCAACCAACAAATCCGCCACCGCTAAAGACACTATGTAATAATTGGTTCGTCTCCGCAACCTCCGGTCACAGCGGAAAACATGGATCACCATCGAGTTTCCAACCACTGCTACTAATGCCACTACGATTTCTAGTGTTGTATACGTCGCGTGTAGTTCTGGAGTCGGTGACCGGTGAGGAGCTGGAGCGACGGAAGTGGCCACCGTCATCGCGTCCTCGGTCATGTCTAGCCCGACCTCGGTCATGTTTGTATCAATAGAAATTGCGACACAGAATAGTTAACATTTTAAAACGTACAGTATTTCTGCCATTTCCTCTAACGTTATCATATTTTTACATTTTAAAACCCGCGAAGTTTGAGTGGCACTCATGATTGAGTTCGACGTTAATTATAATCATACGTTAACGATGATAAAATTTAATAATTCAACCGTTTGCGAACTCCATATGACTCGTAGAAGTCAAGTTCAAGAGAAATCCGGAGCTAAAACGATAACACTACGATTCGGCAGAATTGGATCGTTTATCAGTTCTGTCATCGCGGGTCCACGGACGTGCGAGCGTGTCCCGCCCGCGAGACGCTTCCCACCACTGCGGGCTCAAATTGGCGCGAAACCGCTGGGACGCTCGCCCTACGCACGCCACCGACGCGCACTTGTTGCCACCGCAAACTACCGCTTACCCTTGAAAACGAAATTGAGTCGCCGCTGCGGCTGACCACGTTACGCCTGTACCAATGTACCTCGTACTGGGCATAGTTTATGCACTTTTTACGTGCTATGTACCAATGTTATTCCTGAGCGGTCTAATAGAGTACATCTGATAGAATTTAGATTCAACGTCTTGACAGTATTTTTTTATGAAATTAGGAAACGTTCAAGTTTTAAAAATGATTTAAAGTCCCGTAGTTACCCTTATTAAGGCACACAAAAACTTATTTGAACACTTCAATGGTGGAATTGTGGTCCTTTGAGCCAGATTGTGATAAAGTGCACTTACTACTAATTTCATAAATATGCTACGTTTAAAACAATAACGTTCATGAGTATGTAACACATGGGATAATTAGCAATAAAAGGCAAACAGTTACGATCTTAAATTAAATATTATATTAACATTCATTAACATACTTTATACTAAAGAAAAACATGGAACACAATTGTAATCACTAAACTGATGCTATACATAAATAACTTTACATTACAATACGTTTTTTTAATACACGCACAAATTATAATATAAAATTATTATTAACTCAGTCAAACTCATTTTTTATATATACATATATTTAACATCATATAGTATACATAAACAATAATAGGATTAATATAAATTTATGTTGCTCAATGTTGATATCAAAATTTATCATCACCCGAGTGACCTATTTATTTTACTGTAATAAAAGAATACGGCTATATAAAAATATAACACAATCTGATTTTTATGTCGTCCAAAATATTATCATCTGAAGGAAACGAATTTATATAGGATGAGTGTAACCTGAGGAAGAAATATGTTTTATCGAGTTAAGTCTTGGTATGGACAGGTCAAACAAACTTGTGTGGAATTGAATTATGACTATTATTACTGGCGCTATGATATTCTAATATATGTAAGACAAAAACGTCGTAAAAAAAATTTCAGGATACGGAATCTCTGGCAATATGCATAATGCCATCAATGCATCAATATACAATGCCTTTGGGTTCAACCCTACCAAAGATATTGCACAAAACACGTGCATTGATCTCAAATTTTAAAAAATAATGCAAATCAAAATGGTGGTATTTGTAATGGCTAACAGCTCGCTCACGTTATTATTACAGAGAACGGAAAAGACGCGACCAGAATTAATATTTTTTTTGCATTTTTTCTCAATTTAGTTTGCAATATGCTGACACAGTGAACTTAGTTCCACTTAAAATTTATTAAATTATTCCTTCCTTCCAATTTGTTGACAATCAATAATACTTTTGAATTTAAATTATGAAAACATATTTTTTTCATAATAATTTAATATCAACAAAATGAATTTAATGCTGCACCGTTTTCTTGTGTATATGTCTATGAAAGTTGAATTTGAAAAAGAAAATATATCTTTATAAAAGTATAAAATACAAAAAATTCCTTATTTTTTCACATTACTTTTTAGTACGTTTCTTCTCAAGACAAGACTTCAAATGAGATAAGAGAAACAGCATAATTATTATAAGTGGGAGGTGTCATATGAATCTGAAAAAATGCAATTCCTTAGATTTAAACATAATTTTCCCCCTAGTACTATATACATAGATTTGTAATGACCAGAATATAAGACATATTCAAAGTCATTTTATCATATTTATTTTAATATATTAATATGCTATATATTTCAGTACGATATGAATAAATTTTTAATGTGCATATTTTTTATTTTATTATTAGTCTGCTTCTATCTTTATAATATTTTCATATATTAAATATGTTCATGTTACATAAAGCTAAACTAAACAGGATGACATTGCAACTAAAGCAAAGAACATACAACACACATTTTAATTATACAGTATGGATTCTGTCCACAAAATGAGATGGTACTCCTATATTTAAAAGTGTTTCTCTATTCATTTGATCTATATTTGGAATAAAGCTAAGAACTGCCTCCCAACAGATTTCACTAAGTTTGGGTATACATAACCAAACCTTGTATAAGTTATTTTTCCTACAAATTGTTTCTTCCTGGGGTTCAATACCACCAAACACATACATGCAACCATACGAAGTGGCTGTGGAGGAATGAAAATAGAGGGGATGAGGCAATGTGGTGCGTTGCATATGAGTCCACTGCAAGGTTGATATATTTAGCCTCCAGAAGTCATTAAATACAAACACACCATCTGATCCCCCCGCAACGAAGACTTGAACACCATCAGGCGTGTCTATTTGTACAGCGCTATGACATTTCCTAGGCGATGGGGTTACCGCTTTCTTAGAACTAAGGTCAGGTTTAGGTGTTAAAATAGTCCACGTGTTAGTCTCTAAATCGTACATAGGTACTTCCATGAGCTCAAAAGCCCAGTCTCCGGTTCCACCACCGATGATATAGAGTTTATTACCAACTCTAGCAACTTCGTGCCTATATCTTCCCATTGGCTCATCATCTTGGCCCGTGCCAACAAATACTGGTTCCCATGTCATTTTTAGGAGATCCAACCTGCAAGAGGTAATGTTTTTATTGACAGTTTGTACAAAACCATAACAAGTGTTTAAAATTTTTTATCAAGATGTACCTAACATACCTAAATATATCACAGTTGTATGCATATCCATTAGTTCCTCCAATTGTATAGAAATATCCATTATGACATAATATTGTCTGCCCATACTGCCCTGGAGGTCTATTGCCGTTAACATCTAGAATCCGCAGCTTGGCATCCCGACGGCATGTTCTCCAGGTAATGACATCATTACTACACTTGTTACCAAACGGGGCACCTGTACCACCAAATATCTAAGGACAAATACAACATTTATTATTTGTGTAGAAATAATTTCTTTAACTTTTATGTATATTTAATATTTACAAGTCAGTGGCAAAATATAGAAATTATTGTGCTATACCAAGACAAATCCTAGAATTTGAGACGAAAATAGCAGCGCAAATACTGCTTCTTATAAGTAGAATGAATGCAACAGGCTGAGGTTGGCAAACTACAAAAAGTACTAGCACTTCCAAAAGTACTGTGGAGATTTGACTACAATCATTTTTGAGTGAGTTGGTAGTAAAACTGTTACCATCTATGTCAATAACAGTGTGATGACGGCATAATATCAGACAAATTTCATGCTTGTTGATATTTGGATTATATCAAATGGTTCTCAGTATCGATAATAATTGCTGCTTGTGGACCATATAAAAATTATTTATGCAATTCGTCATACTGTGACGCTATTAACGTATAGTCTACTCAAACCTAATAAAAATAATATAACAATTGCATATGTCATATTATAAAAAAATATAAACAAACCATGAGATATCTTCCATACATGCAAGCTGCATTCGAAGCTAACTCCTCTTCTGGCATGTTCTCAACGACCCTATGTTGCGTCCACTTTCTCGTAGCTATACAAAAGCTCCATAGTTCCTTGAAAAGCGGCTTGGCCGGAGTCCATGTCGGATTCTCCCTCTGAATATTATTGGGAGGCAGAGAAGGATTATAGCCTCCGAAGCAATATATGTTCACATCATCACATGCTATTCTGTGACCACTTCGAGGCCTAGGGCAATCGGCACTCTCAAACTTTACTTCTATTACTTTAAATGGTTTAAAAACGTAATCTCTATCGGATGTCATGTTAATTTTTAATACAGATTGTATATTTTGTTGATACACTTCTACATTAGATATTGTAAAAACAATGACTTGTTAATAGCTTCGATAATACAGTATCAAATATCGATAACACTTGACAAATAAGAATGACAGGTGACATTGACATTTGACCGGATGAAAATGTTGTTTTAAAATGAAGGGACATTCTAGGGCTCGCGGTAGGCGCAGGCATGGCTCCGCAGATACTACGGATTTCCGGAGAACCCTCTTTACCTGGGTAATTCTCAAAGGGAATTCGGCCCTCGGCGGTGTCCCCACCTTTAGGCAAGGGGTATGTATTGTGGAGTGTGCTGTCAGCCGTGCACACCCGATTTGGGGTCTAGGGGTCGATCCCCAGGTGTTCGAGGGCGGCCACACCTTGCAGTTCCCGCGGAAGCGGGCGACCGTCAGGTGGTCGCGCATGCAGGGTTGCAATGCTCCTCTGAAGTGAGAATGTGACCCGTTATCGGTCCTCGACAGCCGGACCACACACTCTGCGATCGACTCCATCGTCGTAAACGAGTTTCACTGCGATTTTTAGTGCAACGGACCAACTGCATGCTTGCTTACTTTATATATCATCTTATTTTATAAGCTTCTTACTACTTTATTTTATATTTTGTTAAATATTGACCATTGGTTTTAATAACCGTTATAGAAGTAGCCTTTTCCCTAATTTTGCAGTTATAATTAAAAGAATAAATGTCAATGTCAAATACAGTTGTCAATGAGAGGTCTGT
>DWGW01000683.1:0-13574 GCA_018247775.1 Udranomia orcinus
CACGCACTCGCCCCTTCCGCATTCGTATACAGCGACAGGGCATGTGGCCCTGTGCCAGAGTAACACCATGCCCACTCTCTCCTCGCTCCATGCTACCGGACAATTCACCGCACCTAGCTCCAATTCCGTTAACTACTCTATGAGTGCGCACAATCCTACATCATACACGAATCCCGTGTCCGCCTATACCACAAATTCCTTTGGTTTATCCAACACCCATCAAGTCACCTTCACCAACCCAGTGACAGCTCCTCTCGTCAATAATATCAGTCAAATATCAAGTACATTGGCAGGGTTACAGAGCAACCTTCAAAATATCACTGGAAATGTCGCAGCTATGAGCTTGGGTGGGCCTCTGACTGGACCGGCAATAACGAATACCATAGCGGGGTCCGCGCTCCCGGGATGTTTGAATAATCCACCCACTAGTATGCCTGGAGGACTGGCGAGCACGCTCGCCGGCATGCAATCTACCTTCCCCGGAGGGCTCGGAAACGCGTTATCAAACCTGACTGGCGGAACTCAAATTGGGGCGCTCAATACAAGTTTGACGGGCACCGGCACATACGGAGCTGGTGCGGGTACTTATACAAATCCACTTCTTTCTAGCGGTCTAGCAGCAACCAATGCTATGAACATTAAGTTAAAACCTATAGACGAAATAGATCTTGGCTTAGGTAGATATGGGACTAATACTACTAATATAGTTAGAGCAACAACTCCAGTTACACCTCATCAACCATCATGGAGCCTAGGATTAGATAGCCAATTTGGAACTGATAGGCTAGGGGTCTTAGACACATCATTCAGTCACGACCGAAATCAAAGAGCTTTGTCAAGAATTTTGCCGAATTCAGGATTGGAATTGGATGGTAATACATTTTTTGGTTGTTGTAGGATTTCTTTCTTGTTGTTTTATCCGTTGTTATAACAGGGAATTATAAATCACTTTTATTTACAGTTCGAAACACGCACTATATGAATGGTAGTGCACCATCAGAGCCTTTGGTTGACATGTTAGATATTCCTGGCCGAGGACGCTGTTGCGTATACATTGCCAGATTTAATTATGAACCTCCAGAGTAAGTATGTTTTGAAATAATTAAAAACTTTTTTTTATGTATAGTAAGTATCTTAAACGTCTTTGTGTAGCATTAAGTCTACATAAACGCTATAAGAAATTGCTTATAATGTGAAATCAATAGAATTAGTACAGAATGTAAAGCAATTAAGAGAAGAATTCGAGAGTCAAAGATTCGATTCGATACGATTGATAAAATAATATGTGTTTTTAGGATTGAAAATCCCGATGGCGAGCTGCTGTCGATAAATGCTGGCGACTATTTAATAGTCTGGGGTCCTCTGGATCCGAACGCTACGATGCTAGACGCGGAGCTACTGGACGGGCGCCGAGGCCTAGTGCCTGCCAACTTTTGTCAAAGATTGATCGGAGATGACCTTGTAGAATTTCATCAGGTACCTATATAGTTCTGGGGAATCGTTTAATGTTTACTCTGAGATGTTTGAACATCCCCTGATGATTAAGATAACGTTGTGACTTTGAGTACTTTTTCAGCAATCGCAGGTAGTGGCAGCTACTATGCACGATGATACAAACACGACAGCTCTCAGTGAACTGTCTCTAAGTCGTGACGTAGCTCGTCTTAGTGAAGTCGTCGATATAAACGATGGCCCCGAAGACGACGATAATGGTAATTGGCTTCTTATAAACTTTATTTGTATTGTAACCCTAAATAATTTACGTATGGAATGTAGTTCGTTTCTTTTTGGAATACAATATGAAATGTAATATATAGAATCAGAGACCGTTTCGCAAATTGAAAACATTATAATACATGAAACGAGCAAATCTGTATCGCAATTTGAAATTCTTGAACAACGACCCACAAGTACAGCTGAGTAACTAAACCTTTCGTGCAATGTTGAAACGATGTAAAAGCACACACATTTATAAAGAAAAATATTATGAATCCTTATCTGATAATTCTTATCAGATGAGACCCGAACCGACATTGGACAACCGCAATAAGTTATATTTGTTAAATATAGTTTATAAATATCAATTAATAACTTTTCCCTTCCAGATGAACAGATTTGCTCCTGTATTTTATGTTGTTGTAAATGTTCGATTTAATTTTAGCATTGTTTCAATTTTTTTTCTTTTCATTCAGCCTTTATTTAACTGTCAAATCCTTAGATTAGAATATTAGTATAGTTATCGTTCTTAGAAAGGAAACATTATTTTTTATAATTAGTACCTCTCGCATGCAAATCCTGAACGCATTAATGCACTCACAAACATTCACATATACTTCGTCTCGGTAACGAAATCGGGATAAAAACTCAAAATGAGATCAAGTAAATAGAATTCCGAAAAAAGCTTTATGCATTTGGGACATTGCCATCGAATAGCATTCTAGATATCTATAGTTGAACCTTCCCTGTCTGCCCCCATCCCTACCACTGGACTTCGCACGCTTCTTCGCATATCACTCACACTTCGCCTCGCTGGCTGCCCTCCTATACGCGATCAACCCTTCGCGATCTACCCTCGGACCTGAACAGGAGAGCTGTTTTTCTCGTCGCTAGTGCCTGCTCCGCGGCAGCTCACGCTAGAGAGGCAGCTGAACAAATCCGTGCTCATCGGGTGGACGGCGCCAGAAGGAGTCCAACAAGCCAACATCGAGAGTTACCATGTCTACGTCGACGGCGTTCTCAAAACCACCGTGAAAGCCTCAGAGCGCACCCGCGCTTTAGTCGAAGGCGTAGATTCCAACCGAGTAAGTGGTCTTTAGGTCTTTTAAGATAGATTCATCATTCAACTGTTAGACGTCATCTTCTTTATGCACTTAGATCATAGGATACTATTAGGTCAGTGTTAGATTTATTAGCACCTTATTCAAATTAAAATAATCCGATTAAGCATTTTTTTTAAATTGATGTTACAAGAATTTTTACGTTTCAGCGACGGTCTCCAAATTGTTGCTTAATAGAATGGATTTGGTAGTGTAATTGGGTGTTATTCGGACGATAATCATTTTCAAATTTCCAAAGCCTCATCGCATCAGCGTCCGCTCAGTGACCGTGACCCGCCGCACGTCCCGGGACGCAGCGTGCACGATGGTCATCGGCAGAGACACCGCCAACATGGGGCCGACGTGCGTGCGAGCCAGCGGCGTCACTTGCTCCCAGGCCATCATCTCCTGGTTGCCAGCCAACTCCAACCATCAGCATGTCGTTTGTGTCAATAACGTTGAAGTAAGTTTTTAATTCCGATCTCTTATGATTCAATGCTTGGTTGGTATCGATGTTTTAGATTTTTGGAAAATTATATTATTGAAATTTTATTGCAATACCGATCATACGATTTAAAATGTTAAGCAAATTTGTTATTTATGACACGTTTCAATATAATTCTTAGCGTTCCCTGATTTATATGGATGACATCAACTAAGACTCCAGTGCTGTATGGGATTGGTTATAGCTTGTACACTGCAGGTAGCAGTTTCCATCTGATAAAATTAAGCTACCCAAGGTTCATAGTAGTACACATAGTAATCACTTGGATTACTATGTCTGGAATTAATCTAAACTTTACAATCTAAATTTTGTCGTAGGTTCGAACCGTGAAACCAGGTGTTTACCGTCACACCATAACTGGTCTGTCGCCCAGCACTCAGTACCGAGTAACCGTGAGAGCTAAGCATTTGAGAGCCGGTCCTCCTGGCTTACCAATCGAAGAAGCTCCCGGGGCCTACACCGACTTTAGGACTCTCCCTAAAGGCTTACCGGATCCACCGAATGAGATTATGGTACTTCAATTGTTATACATTAATATGTTAGCATGAGATGGATTAAGCATGCTTTTGTTCGAAATTTTTACACTACACCCACAACCCCTGCCCGCCAATACATACGAAAGACGATAATACTTTTACCTACATTATACCTACTCTTAGATCGAATAGTGGTGTGTAACAGTCATGTAAATAATTCGGACCTGAAACTTCCAAAAGCTTCTTCCAAAAGAGCGATTAGCACGCACTAATGATAGCTTAACGCTCACAGTGTGTGATATAACTCCTCATACCTACTGTTATTTACTCTCTCACCAATACATACACTACCCCGTCCCCTTAAAGTAATATCACGACCTCAAAGCACGCGGCACCTTGGACAATCTCGAAGAAGTCGCGTCAATCGCAACCATAAATCCAGCGCCAGGATAAATTTTTGAGTCTCCGTTCACCTTGCTGCTAGATTTGCAATCCCTTTTGTGATGTTGGATCCTCCCTTTTGGTGTGGCTTTTAGTATGTATGACCTGGACATAGTTGTCGAAAGTGTCAAAACCGATTGGCCTAACGATATTGGCTGGATTATTGGTGGTGATTGGTGCGGTGTCGCAGGTGGAGGCGGGGCCTCAGGATGGAACACTGCTTGTGACCTGGCAGCCGGTACTCCGTCCGCCCGCGTCCGGGCCCGTCACAGGATACGCAGTTTACGCAGACGGCAAGAAGGTGACCGACGTTGACTCGCCCACCGGCGATCACGCTCTCATCGACATTGGCAAACTGATCGGCCTGAACCCTAAGTCTGTCACTGTAAGTATTTGTAACCGCTTAGATAGCCTTTGCAAGCGCCGCGTACTTGCGCTTATTGTTTGTGACTGTGGACTAAGTGTTATCGCTATGTTGTTCGCATTGTTTGCATATACTTGAACGCTGGAAACTTTCATATTTTTTTCCAATCGGTGTATTGAGGTTAACATTTATTTATATCGATTGTATTGCAGGTGCGTACAAAGTCCCGTGACAGCCAGTCCAGTGACAGTCAACCGACGCCAATCCCACCAGCGGTACTTAGGGGCGTTGCGTCGAGGATGCCTCGTGGGCCTGCGCCCAATCAGCCGGGCTCCGGTTTCCGGGGAATTCAGCGTCCCCAACCTTACCAACAACAGCAACAAGTTATAGAGCACGATGAGAATCTCTCTGATAAAGAGATCTTCCCATCCGCTAACCGGCATGACCAGCCGCAGACTACTCAGGTGATAACTCTTTGAATTTGTATGCCTTTTTGTATATAACTTTGTTAGATTTACGTTAATAATTAATCAGAAAAAATATTACTTTTATAAGACCAGTATAAGTAATTAAACTTTAACATGTTTAACTAGTAAGTCTTGAACTTTCGATTTAATTGGATACAGCTTTATTATATTTGAAAAAAGTAGTGTTGCTTAATATTAATGAATATAATAAGTCATAATGTGTTCTATTACCATATTTACTGATATTTAATCTACCTATATGTTGGCACAGCACTTGGTGTACATTTAGTTTGCAAATCAGTGTTGTGTTACGTCTGTGTCTTAATTATAATTTTGCCAGTATTTTTATTTTAAATGTTATTTACGTAATATGAGCTTCATATCATTTTTATTTATGAATCCAATAATTTCGTCTGTGTCTTCTTAGATGTCATTATGATTAAATTCAGTGTCATGCTCTCTTCTTGCGTAAGAAGCGATTTGTCGAAGGCTTTTTCTAGCGTCTCTTCTAAATTTCAAATAATTTTCAAACGTTTCAGAATTGTTTTGTTCTTGAACGCAAATCGCTTCTCCCGCAATATCGGTGTTGCAAACTGCACTCTTTATACTATTTCCTGTGGTTCTGTCGCTGGCATCTTCTAAATGTCCAGTAGTTCTGCCGAACGGTCTCGACTCGACCACGCGCGTCATCGACTATAGCTATGCACTGGGCTCGAGCGTTCAAAATTAAATGCATTCTGCTTGCGACTAGATCTGTAGTCTCTAGTGCTATTGGCCGATACCCGACAACGCACGACACCTTACAGATTACTTAGAACAGATAAAGAGCTTGTATTTTGTGACACAGACAAATATCCTCCATGGAGCCCATGAGATGTTAATCATGTCACTAAATCTGTAACCTTGCTTCTCTCTCTCACATAACTGTTATACACCTTTCCGTAGCCTACGACTGGATTCGGCACAGGCCTCCTAAAGAGTATATTCGACAAAATAACCCCTTCGGTAAGGAATTTTAACACGTCTTATCAATTATTATTTTTTGTTTTTGTTTTTATTAAATCTTATATACACACTTATTTTATTTAGAGTACAGCCAGTTTTTTTGTTTTGGTTCGGGAGTGAGTTTTGTTTTGAGTTATTAGTTCTTATTTTTTATTTACATGTATTTACTTACACAGTGTGCTAGCATTCTAATAGAATAATAATACGTATTTACAAGTAGTCATAATAATCAGTACATAAAGACTGACATTTTCTTTGAGTATGCTTTTGTAAATATAAAGTTAGACAAGATCGATTTCATGTATTTACGAGTAACAGTAGGCGACTCGTAAGAACTAGAAAACAATTCAATGTGACTAGCATTATTTATTGAATATTAATTTGAATCATGGTATACATTTATAACATCAAAAATAATAATAGAATCTAGATTTTAATAACAGAATTCAATAGTTAGATAGGTTGGATGACTGACGAAACAAAACTTGGTTATATCAGAAATAGTTTCGTCATTACAATAGATACAAACGTTTAGATTCAATAGCATCGAATAGAATTTATAAAAGCTTATTGATTATACCATTACTTTCAAGTTACTCCATACTCATTTGACTCCTATCGACTCATCGACACGCCATATTTCCATCAGACTTACAGTTAATACGAAGGAAAAATGTACAGTCGCAAAGCAAATTACGAACGACGGCCACTAATTCAGAAACTACATGCTTTCAGCAGCATACTATTATTTCCACTTTAGCTTTCCTGTACCATGCGGCTTATCGCTCCGTGCCTGATTTCTTTCTTCAGTGGTGTCTTTCAATTTATGTATCTATACATTACACGTGTATCTACCGTACTAGTCTCATAATAATCAGTTCAGTTTACAGTGAATCACGCTTCGGGCTAAATGTTCAAAGGTAACGAATATAGTGGAAGAGAAAGAATCATTCGATTATGTAGCACAGTCATTTCAACCATTTTTCACGTAATCACCTTGTGTTGCCACTTTTGACCGAAATTGTTTTGTGCTAAATTTTGAATGACCGTGTGGTACTATCAGCAATCGGGGATACCGGCCATCGAAATCACTAAAGAGGGCGCCACGGAGCTGGCGTGCGAGGACGAGGAGACGTCGCGACGACGTACGCAGGTCTGCGATCTCTCCTAGCTGGCATCGATGTGCTCTCCATGTGCTAGCACTAATCACTATGCTGTCTCTTTCTCTCAATTTTGTGCGGACTTCTCAATCACGAGTTTCCACTTTTCGTTGTTTCTGTGTTGTCATCTTCACTTGTATACTGTTGCGTCCTTGATGTTTGATGCTACACACGACACGGGTCCACGTCCCAACACTAATCGAGATTGCATACACGTTTATCACATGTTCTCACTTTACCCTGAATGAACGTTTAGGCATAGGTAATCCAGATCAAACGACGTTCCCACAGAGCACTCGATACAAAACCATATCATCCGAGCATGTGCAGCAAGTCTTTGTATGATTGTATCTGCATGTTGTCTTGGCTTCGACTCTTACAACTCAGAACAGATCTCTTACACGACTCACTACGTCTATATTTAAGGGGTTCTCGAACACAGTGATAATTTGTGTATGATCCTTGTAATTGACCAATACGAGATAAACGATCGATGAAACTGTTAAAGTAAGTTTTGAAATGCGCCTACTTATATCTTTTTGCTAAGAACACGTTGTTGTAACGATTGATTACTGTAACCGCTAACAAATTTCTGTGGTCTCAAGTGTAACCGCTGCACGTTAGCTTTCGTTGTGCATGGGGTTGTATAGTGTTCGGCGGAATGTTATTTTACATATCGACGCGAAGGTAACGTTTTTATTGCTTACAAATGCATACCGCCAAAGAGAAATAATGATGTGGCTATGAGCTTTACTGTTTTGCTATTGGCTTTGTTATGGAAAATCTAACCTTATTAATGTGTTGGTTCGTACGGACGTCAGCAGCAAACGTCCCAACCTGCGCAAGCATCGCAGCAGCCTTCGAGTCAGCAGTACCCGAATACACCAGCCTTCCATGGCACGCAGCAACCCCCATCATATCCACCCCCCGGCCAGTTCACAAGTAACCAGCCGGGCTCGTACCCCGGCCAGCCGCAGCAATACCAGAACCCGCCTCCGAGAAATCATCATGAGAGGGGCCGACCACCTAATCCACATCAGGTACATATTGCACACGTCGTATTGTACATTTTGTACATGTAATATTTCGTAAGGATCCTGACTCTGCAGCAAGTAACAGACAGTTGTAATGTTTTGAATGAAAAAGAAACTTTAAAGCCTTGAATGAACAAAATTTGAACCATGAAACCGACTTGAAGTGACGTAAAAAGCTGATTCTTGACTGCTAGTATTTTAAGTTGGTTCTAACAATTTCTTTCTCCAGCTAATTTGCAAAAGCTTGTATAAGGAATGATTTCATGTCATAATTAGTATGACTTAGGTAGCTTGTCAAAGGGAAAAAAAATTAAATGATATTCACAAAAGTCATTTTATATTCAGCAACCAATACAAGGACAAGGCCCGATGCCTCAGTACGGGCCTCGAGGTGGGCCACCGCCGGGACCTCGGGGTCCTATGCAGGGGCCTCGTCACCAGGCGCAAGGGCATCCACAATCGAAGAGAAGTCGCTACTTCATCGCGCTGTTCGACTACGATCCAACCACCATGAGCCCCAACCCTGAAAGCTGCGACGAAGAGTTGCCCTTCAGCGAAGGCGATACCATCAAGGTTAGATATTGATATCTAAAAACAACCTCTTGGTACAACGTACAGAATCGGAATAAACTACGTAACTCTAACCTAGTCCATTGGAATGGAATATAAAGATACCTAATAACCCTAGTCCATAGATGTCCTCGGAATATCTTACTTAAGACTTACAAAACGTCATCCTACTTTCATACGATCTCTTGTCACATTCTCACACATTCAAAACGTCGGTAACAATCATTGACTTCATCGTCACAACATCAACATCGCAACGTGGTTCTCAGGTTTGGGGCGATAAGGACGCAGACGGATTCTACTGGGGCGAGTGCCGGGGCCGCCGGGGCTACGTGCCCCACAACATGGTGGTGGAGGTCTCCGAGCAGGAGGCGACGGGGCAGGCCGCGAAGCCGCGCGACAGGTGGACGGACGCGTACGCGAATCAACCTGTGCGTCGGATGGTCGCGCTTTACGACTACGACCCACAGGAGCTGAGTCCCAATGTCGACGCAGATGTGAGTCTTCGATCTTGACTATGTGTTTGTAAGGATCCGTTTTTAGCATAGGAGAAAGGAGAATTATTGTGTTTCCATTGGACAGTCACAAATGTGAGCTTTGTCTCAGTTTTCAATGCTTTTCCTCCAATTCTTTCTTTTTTTCTGCGTAGTGAGTCGATGGACATCTTATCTGTCTTTCTCAAATATCTGTCTTTGAAATCCGACATTATTATTCGTGCTTTCCTATAATAATAAAAATTGACATCATTTTAACATAAATATTAAAATATTATCTATCATGAGAATTAAATTGGCCATCTTGAGAAAATAATTTCACAAAAATATTTCGTTGCCACTCTCTAGTTTATTATATATGTATCCAAAAATATATGTTTACTTCATTTTATTTATATTATGTATTGTTGTTTTAATAGTAAAAGTGTTTCAATTTTAGGCGGAGTTAAGTTTCCAGACGGGACAGATAATCCACGTGTACGGGGAGATGGATGACGATGGCTTCTACATGGCGGAGATCGACGGCGTGCGGGGTCTCGTTCCGAGCAACTTCCTTACCGACGCCAACGACCAGTACGCTTCCGCTGGCCAGCCAAGTCAAGGTGAGTCTTCTATCAATTTCAGGCCAGTACTGGCGACGTCTAATGTGGCTCTGCACTTCCGTGAGGTGGTTGAGTCTTGCACGACATTTCGTCAGTAAATAAACGTGGGTTCAAACCTGGCACTTGACACTGTTGTGTACGAATTACTATTATTATTATTATACTGGGCCTATATCTAGGAGAGGTCTGGAACAAGGAGCTGCTCCAATACGTAGTGGACTATAAGTTAGCAGCCAACCAGTTTGTCTGATTTTATAATTTCCAAACGTATTCCAACAAGGTTCAACGATTGCTATCTATAGCAAATAACCGGTACTGACTGCAGAACGGAAACGCGCAATAATTTATATGCCTGTTTGTGTATTTCCATTGTCCTATTGAAAAGATGCGGATGCTGATGAAACTACATAATTCAAATTTTATTCAGTTCTTAATTTCTTTGTTTTGACATTTGATTCTCAATATCTAAATTCATTCTGTAGAAGTAGGGTCATATCTTTTTTAGCCTATATAATAGACTATGGTTTAGACATATTTGACCTACACGTTAAATTTTCAAATTTCTGATTTCAATCAGTAATAATATTTTCAATATTTGATCAATAGCAATGAATAAATTATCTATTATATCGCTCTAAAAATAATCATAGTTTCGATCAGTAACATTAATAATGAAAAGTCCCAAAATCTGTCTAGGTTGGCTCTACTCACGATTACCTATTTGCTGAAATCTTTAAAAGTACGTAGGGTAGCTTCCTACCCGAAGGGCCCTTTGAATCTACTAGGATAGGTCAACAAATCAGGGTTACTAACATTAGGATAGAGTTGATGATGATCTTGAGCATAGCGGGATCATGCCCTGTGCAGGTCCGGGAATGGCAAGCGGCAGGCCGGGAATGCCTGGCGCGATGATGCCTGGCGGCGCCGGGCGCGGCAGGGGCGCGCCCCCAGGGCCCGGCGCCCGCGGACCTCCTCCCCCTCCACGGGACAACGTTGCCCCCGCGAGGAACCACCACCGCAAAGCAGGTACAATCATCTCTAACTCTTTGTGTACTGTGTAGAGCCGCGATCGGCTTTTTGATATTCGCTGTTATAGTTTATCTCCCTGTTAGCAAACATAATGAACGGCTTAGGTAAGTCCGGCCGGCAGATCAGCGTCTAATCTGATCACTGAGAGCTTTGAGTGTTTCATGTTTGCACCTTGGACTTTTTATGTGACTACTGAAAGGCGCTAGCTATTTCGCTCTGAAACTCTCTATCATCTTTCTTGTACACGGTGTGACGATTGCGACGGGACTCGTTCGCCGAGTTGTTATTCACTTACTTATTATATATCAGATCAGATTAAAGACTCAATGAGAATATGTTCAATGTGTATCAGACTAAAATGTTCCGAGTTAATACGAATCCGGTTGCAATCTACGGAGCACAAAGACTCTTGGTGTACACTTTGCTAACACTATCTTGGATTACACTGTCACAGACACCGATCAAGTTTGAATACACGAAACGAGAAAACTATAGACACGAGCGTTCTGAAGGCATCAGCAAACCACGTCAACTTCTTCTGTAACAGACTAGGGCCAGTTTGTTTTTATTTCCGTCTGCGTTATCTGTCTGTTCTTTTTTGTTTGTATCACGAATGTTTCTTTGTTTCGGAAGACGACACGTTACATGCAGGGTAGGCTGATTATACACGCAACATAAAGCACAGATCTCACGGTGTCCGTGAGGTGTGATCCAAGATACAAGTGGTTTTCTGTGGTCACTATATATGTTGTGTGTATTGTCTGTTTGCTAGATGCCTGCCCTCTTCCCCCTTCTCAGTTAGACCACAACACATGCGCCAGTAATCCAGAACAGGCGAATTCTCAGGTAAAAATATTACCTTTTATATGACCCACAACAATACTGTTTCAATAATACTATGCAACGATACTAGAGGTTATTTTTAGTTGGACTACCACTTCATTCTTTAGTCTATTTTATTTTCACTTTCCTACTTCTTTGTTTTTCCTTTGTTATGTTAAGTTTCATTTACGCTCAGTGTGGCCTCCGGCGCGAACGCCGCGGGATTGGTCCTCAACGAAATGGACAACATAGCCATGGAGACCATCTAACTGTAACACATCATTAGTTCTCATTTGCCATCTTACTGGACCGGACCGTACATTAACTAGAACAGAACAACACTGGCGTATACGAGTACTTCACTCACATCAAATATACCATGACTCATTCACTGTATTCTGACAAACTCAAGGCCTGTGGATTGTGGTCCATTGGTGGGCGATTACGTAATCGGTGAAAACTGGACAAAAACAAATATCTTACGTTTCTAATACGATTATCTTGCGGTTCTAACGTACAACATACAAAAACTCGGTTCCGTAATCGCTTATAATGAAGAAAAATCTTTGAAAGCTTTTGGTGTATTTATTTTTAAGCATGTCTGTGTATTAGATTTATCTACACTATGTTATTTATACAGCAAGCTGTCGAAATTACTATTTCTGTGCCTATTTCTCTTATAATTGTATTTTTTTCATCTGCTTTTGTGTATGGCAATGCATGGTTTGCACTTAGTTTATTGAAATTGTAATGAGTACACTATGTACCGAATAAATTATAGCAAGTTTTAGTGATAAAATTATAGCAAAATTCTTAAATTTCAAGGCATGCTAATATCCTCGAAATTGAAGTTTTTTTTGACAAAAATTGTGATAACAGCCCCTTTAATAGGTTTTTAGGTATAGAAAATTACTACATACATTTTTAAATATAGTATATTTCCATTATAGTATATTTAAGGTAATTCCTTCAAAGTCATAGATTTAACTCAATTTATTATGTGAACTTACTAACCCTATAACTTACTAGAGCTTTCAAAGAGGTTTGCTTATAGCGTGTGAGATCATTAAATGAGACAAATTAAAGTTCAAACATTTGAGAATCATTAGTTATTACATTTTGCTAGTAACATTCATAGGGCGTTGCATAGTTTTACCCCAGTGAATATAATGTAACAGTTCGCCTGACTACAACGCCTAAGTCAAAACAACTAAAATTTCGAGTTAATATTTGGTGTAACTTTTAAAGCTTCTTGTCAATACTACGTTTGCTACCTGTCGTGTATGAGGGCTGGCTGGTGATCTTGTTCGACAATATCTAACAGTGGCATAGCCGAATTTATCGCTGCAATCTACGATAATGATTGCAGCAAATTGACGCTTCACAACATCCGCCACTATATATTGTCAAAATAAACTGGCTAACCAGCACCCCAGCGGCTGGTACAAGCGCAGGTACGTCGGGCGTCATCGACACTGCGTTACATTACGTTTGCTGTGGTTCAAGGAGCGTGGTGCGGTTGCTGTACATGTGTTGAATGCAGGGGAGGGGGAGAGGCGCAGTGAGCGCGCAACCGGCGAGCACGATCGCGCGCACGACCGCTGGTAACGTGGGCACGCCCACGGCGCAGTCGCCCGGCACCGCGGCCACGCTGTCCGCCATGCCGCCGCTCGGCACCACCACGGCCGTGAGCACGTCGCCCGCGCGCCGCGGCGGCCCCGCCGTCGTGCCCGCCCCCACCGCGCAGCCCGTCCCCCCCCCACAACCCCCCCCCCCCCCCCCCCACCTC
>DWGW01000684.1:0-13571 GCA_018247775.1 Udranomia orcinus
ATAGGAAATCATTTAACAACGCGGGATTAATAATTCAATTATAAATTATATCTTGAATGGGCAGTTGTGATTTGAATATAAGACGTTTTATTTTATTTTATTTTATTTTAAAATATATGCAGACCTTTATCACTGGTCATTTTCGTTTCGTGTTTCTTTTTAAATATAGTTAGTAGTTACAAAAATCATAGCACACCATTTTGCAATCCGATGATGTCATCCCTCAATCTAGGTAAGTACCTAGCTTATTTTTACAAATTCAAATAACCAGAGGCATGAATCACGTTTGTGCGAATTATTTTTAATACGGTCCTAGTAGCTTCGTTTGTCTCTATATTTTAGCACACGTTTATGTGTATACATATGTACATGTACAAGATATATGAACATCACACAATACAAACAATGATCGCGTTTTAGGTTACTTTGTTTTGATATAAAAGTTTTAACCACAAACAGTGTTCCGATTTACACAACTCCTTCTAGAGTGGTGTTATTTTTCACTTCACCACGTCCAGAGATTGGTAAAAAATTGAATATAGTAAGTGGAACGTTTCCTGCAATCAACTGTATGCTATTCAACTTTTTTATTACAAGTAGCTCAATTCCCAGTGCACAAAGTACCACCTAGTTATACCCTATCATGTCGAATTTTCAATAATTTTTTTTTCGTTTTTCTTGTGTTGGTTGGTTACAGTTTTTCGTGTTGTTATCTTACTCATAACTTCCCTCCTTTCAACCTTAATGTATTATAATATAAAGAGTAACCTAGTAACAAAATATTGTGTAATTATTTCCAGCGTAAAACTATGGCGCCGCTCATACTAGAAGGTGAAACTTTGGGAGAAAAACATCGATATTATAATAAAGTATTGAAGGAAGCAATATCACAAAATTCAACGCAAGCCATCCAAAAAATTGACTACGATGACCCCGATCCAGATAATTTATTGAAAATAGACATAGCTTGCAGTAGTAGAAATGTTGCATATATCATTGAAGTTTTCAAGAGTGAAGATATGTTATACGTCTCAAGAGCTCTTAAACGATCATTGTGGCTTATCACCGATAAAAAATATGAGCACATTATCAATCCTAATTACTTACATTCCCAAATGCTTCCACAAATGACATTTAAAGCGTGGCACAAGCTCATGCTGAGCATACGCCTAAATTTAAAAGACCAAAAGCGATCAGAAGATTTTTATAACTATTACGCAGAAAAAAAAGAATTTGATATTGCTTTTAAATGGTTACCTAATTGTTCTCCTTTATTCGTAGAAAATGAAGTCGAAAAACGTGGTGCAGAAATTCCATGCGATATATTGTTAAGACTCTGCGAAAAATCTATAATTATGTTAGAAATTTGTACTCGGAAAAAAGAAGGTTTCGACATTAGGAATATGCTTTCAAAGTTGACGTTTTTATTAAATAAGTATACTGAGCAATTTTTAAAGATTGTAGATAGACTTAATGCGTATGATATACCGCGTTTTAATCGCAAGGCTACTGAAAAGATTATGAAGACATACCCTGACATTATACTTAATAATTTTGAAAAGTTTGCAAGAAAGATTCACGTACCTACTTTTGCAAAATGTTTAAAAGATCAAAAAGACATTAAAGATTTCATTATTCAACAATTAGGAAACAAGAATTTAGAGGGATGGTTCACATTTGACAATTTACAACATTTTATTGCACATATGCCAATTGAAGGTCGATTTGATTTCATAAAACGTATATGTATCGAAAGAACTAATGATAACGCTATTGAGGGGTATTCTGATGTGTTTGAAGACTGTTTAATGTCTATGTGTACGTATAGTGCAGCCGTTCCACAATCAAGCAATGCAAATGTATATCGTTGGTACAAATTCGCCCCATTTGCAACAGCATTTACGGACTTGAAAAATTTAATCCGCGTAGAATCAAGACCCAGTGAAAGAAATTCGATGTTAACGGTGTTAGTGATATGCGCTCGTGAAAATCAGCAAGCTATACACATGGTTCTTGAGTATTATAGAGAAAAGCATATCAATGAGCCATTCAAATTCAAGATTCATTTTATTAATACTGTACTAAGTCACTCAAATTCATACAGATTTGACGATAAAACGTGGAAGATACTTAACGACATTTTTTGTAGTATGGAAATATATAGTGAAAGTGGAAATAATGTACAATCATGTCTAAGACATATTGTAATACACAAAGTTATAAACGGCGAAAGTGTACCTGATATAGTGGAAGATAAATTTGAGTTTGATAGTCTAAAGTCATTTCAAAATAAATTGAATGACGAAGAAAAAGACAAGCTATTTAATTATTTATACCAATATTTGCTGAGGAAAATACAACCTATTACAATTACCACTGAAACCGAATTAAGTGAAATTAAAACGCATTTAATAAATATTTTAAACTTACTAGTCGACTGGAACAAGGATCTTTTAGACTACAACCTTATTTTAGAAAAAATAAGGGAGCTCATTAAGATTAAGTACGATAAATCTTGGAAGGAAGACTTATCTGTTATATACAATGTCAAAAAATCTTGGCGCAGGCACATGTACAGGGAATCGCTATTATTACAACCTACTCAAGAAACTTGTATCAATGCTCTTAAACACGGTCCAGAATTACTGGACACATGTAAGGACAAAATTTTCCATGATAAACCGGTGATACTTACGCAACTATTCAAAAAATTACGAGTTTATGAGCGACAGACTCTTGCTAATTCTTTTGAAGAAGGAATTCTCAATCAGTTGAACGATAAAACAAAACATAAAATGTCAATCCAAGGTCTGTGTGTCTTGTCATCACAGAAACATTTGATTAAAATGTTAATCAAATACAAACCTGAGGTTTTCAAGATAAACTGGGGAGAAGTAGATGAAATAACTCTCAATATTCAAAGGAACTTCGCCAAATATATGTATCTAGCAAGACCACATCCACCCATAGAACTAGTTTTATCGTACGCAAAAGGCGACTATTTGCAATATGCTCTCCCATCAGTACATTCAATTCTCTCTAATATGAGTGTCGTTCGTAGTCTGGAACAAATACCTACGCTTCTTGATACACCGGTTTCATTTCAAAAACATGCCCTTAAATTTGCGTTTGCTAAACTTAACATTGATAGTTTCTTACAAATATGTCTAAATACCTGGAAATCCACAAAAAATGCTTCGATACGAGCAAGTATTTTCAAACTCGTTTTTGAATCTTTATGCAAAGAACCAAATGAAGTCAATATAAAAGAAATTTGGCGTGTATGTAGCATGTTTATTGACAATCTAACTTTGGATGAGAATAAAGTAATATATGTAACTTTAGGACAAGCAAAAAAAGTTCCTGATGTAGTAAAACAGGCATATTGCATGAGGGCATACAGATTCTTAAAATCTTTACCCCCAAAAGCAAATTGTGATAACATTATTAAAGATGTACTTAATAGCACAACAGACGTGATGGAATCCTTAGATATAGAATTTATCTCAGAAATTATTAATGACGTATGTGATAAGAGATTATCCCATCCGCACTTTAATTTGTCTAATGTAATATCGGCTAGTTTACTTTGCGCTAAATCGGAAGCTATCCAAAATCAAAGATTTGAGCGAATTTTCATGCCAATGCTGGAAAAAAAATTAGCATTGTTAAAAGATGAAGATAAAGATCAATCTGTTAAATACGACTTTATTGATATACTCAGGCATATACTTGAAGATACACAAAGTTTAGTTTTAGAAAAGAAAATGATAACGCCTATAAAGCTCTTTAATGATATTTATAGTATTTTAGAGGAAAGATTATCAAACGAAGATTACTACGTTATTATATTGACTTGGGAGCTAACAGCAGAATACATGAAATTCGTGGACAAATACAGATGGGAGCATGTTGACAATGAAGAGGAAGTTTCGAAGTGGAGTGATTTGTATTTAAAAACAGCATCAGAGTTTAGTACATTTTGCATAGAACAATTGAAGGAAGAAATAAATAAGCATTTCCCCTCTATCTACAGATTTTTTTCTAAGGCACTTAAAAACATGTTTCAAGCATTGCAATTTACTTCTACAATGGAATTAGAAATGTTGAAATCGGTTCAAAAACATGCCGACATAGCTGAAGGACAGTTACTAGTGCTAAAAGTGCTGCCCAAGTATGTACATGATGAAAAAGATAGAGAGATAAGATCTGAAATATTTGAAATATTAAGTTCTCATCCTTGTGCTGAGGTGAGAATGACATACAAATTGTTTTTACAACAACATACAAGATATTGAATACATGAAACATGGCACACTATGGACTTAGATCAAATAAATGGAAAGAAACTGACTATCATTTATGGTTTAAAATTATATGACGGACAACACTTTTCAACACGTAAATATTTGATTTTACCTAATTGCTATACAATAAAAAAACACTACCTATTCTTTTAAGCATATATTTTTTTAATTTATTAAGTTTTATTTATTCAATATTGTTATTAAGTTGTAATCATTATATTATGAAGTATTGGTAAATGGATTAAATCTATATTATTATAATGGATAATTTGATTAAATGTAAGCTTAAATAAATATTGTGTAAAATATTTAATATATACCTATAACCTTTTAAATAAACTTATTTACGGCTATTGCGTATTTTATTCAACTGCATAGATACTCCCTACCTTCCAGTTAATGAAATTATAAAAAAATTTTTTATTCATATACACATTAAAATTTTACAACGAGCGGTAAGAGACCTGTACTTGGCTAGAAGCGTGTGTTACAGGTACCACGCTCCTCCACCAAGACTTATTACGGTGTTTATCAATACCAGTTTAGATCATTTTATATAAACTATAAACTTGAGTCATTCAAATCGTTATTGTAAACCAGACACGTTTAGGCAAAACTCAATCTGCTAAAACGTTATAAATCGATTCAACCCGAACCTATGTCACAGCAACAAACAAACAAAGGACTCAAGTCTCGAGTAATAAAACAAACTCTACATTCCAAAAAATTGAAAAAGACAAGTCTTGTATTGGAAAGCATTGGAAGAGGGTTCGTACATTGAATTACTGGTGTTTAACTATGATTACTACAAAAGCAATCCATTTAAATTCCATTCAAAAATAGGAAAATAATTAAATCATAATTAAATTTTAAAAAACTGCGTTGAAGAAGCGTGGTAGAATATTACGTATTTCGACGACGGAGTCACTACCGTAATATCTTCCGGCCTTTTAACAGCTGTGTCCGGGATTGTGTTCTGGTTTAGGAGTGAAGTAAGGGAGACACTTAACCAAAGCGTACTTAGTCGGTACGGTAGTATCTACCGAGAACTAAACTTTTGGAATCTAGTAGTTTGTCTGCATTAATATGAAATTTTTATATAACCATTTTTGGCACACATGTCTTCATAAAACAACTTCGGCTGCAAACCCTTTTCCCACCGGACGCCGGTCACTTTCCACAACCAATGAAGACTCCATATCTCTATATAAATATGCAATAATAATGTGATATGCTTATTCTCTTTTTTTCAGCGGCGAGACATGGCAGCGTTAGAATTGGGAGGTTCTACACTTGGTCAAAAGCATTGTCAGTACAATAAATTACTTCATGAAGCAATTGAAAATAAAAGAATAGTGAAAGCGGAAGATTTTATCGCGGACAACAGTGATATACACAACTTGCTTAATGTAGATATCGCAAGTCATACTAAGAATGTAGACTACTTTTTAAAAGTTTTAACTTGCGATGATTTATTGTATATATCAAAAGCTATCAAGAAATCAAATTGGTTAATTAATGATGAAAATTACGCCCACATTATTAACCCCAATTATTTATATACGAATATATTTCCTCAAATGTGTTCAAAAGCAATTACTAAGTTTATGAAACATATAAGAAACAATTTGAACGATAAGAAACGTGCGGAAGAATTTTACTGTTACGAACAAAACCCAGAGGAAGCTGTCAAATGGCTACCATGTTGTTCGACAACATTTGTCGAAGAAAATATTGTTAATCACGTTCAGCATATAAAAACAACTACGATAAAGCGACTTTGTGAAAAATCTATAAAAGTACTAGAAATATACATGAAAGACAAGGGCGCACGGGAGAAAGGCAAAGTTTTACAAGCTACTATATTTTTGTTGCAGACCGACACTGATAAATATCTGGATCTAGTCGGAACAGGCTTTTCTTATAAATATCCAACTTTTAATAAAAGGGCTACAGCCATCCTTATGAAAAACTGTCCAAATAGAATAATAGACAATTTTTTTATTTACTATAATCGTCTCCATATCCCAACATTTATCAAATGCTTAGAACCAAAAAACATCAAGGATTTCTTAATAAGTCAAACTCCGAAAATTTCGATATTTCAATATGAACACATTAATATGAAGCGTCTATTGGCATTTATAAATTCAATGCCACAGGACGTAAGATTCGAATTTGTAAAGCAAGTATTTATCGATAAAAAGCATCAATCAAAAGAGTATTCGTCATTTTCAGAAGTCGAAAGAGCAATGCATATTTTATGTGTAATTGCCACACATGCCTTACCCTTTTATAATTTCATCTGGTACCAATTTGCTCCTTTTGACATAGCTTTTGAGAAAATAAAAGAATTAATTGGAAATACTGAATCGAATAATGATCAAAAAATAGCAATGCTTAATGTGCTTATAACTGCAACACAATATAACGTAACACATGAGCGTATCTTTTTAGAGTACTTTAGAGATAAACTGAGCAACGCCTCTTATGTTGTTAAGGAGCAAACTATAAAAATATTATTATCTCGAAGTACTTTCCTAAAGTATGATTCTAGTACGTGGATGGTTCTTAATGATATATTTAAATCAATGGACATATATTCTGAATCTGTTGATCCCGATCCTAGGATAGTAGAAGCCATCATATTATATAAAATTGTCCACGAGGAAGAAGTTCCTGAAATTATCGAAAAGAAATTTGATTTCAATTCACTTATCCCATACCATAGAAAATTAACTGAGAACCAGAAAGGAATTCTATTCATTTATCTTTACAACCTCATTACAGCCAAACTTGCTAAATTCAATACAACTGATGAGAAAGAATTCGCGGACAAAGTTAAAACATTAGAACAAGTCCTAAACCTATTAAAAGATTTTAAAATAGATCTTGAAAGCTATCCTGACCTAATCCGTTTAATCAAAGATCTTATAAAAATTAAAAAAGATTCTTCGTGGACCATTAGCATGGACACTATATTCAACATCAAAAACACATGGAGAAAACTCTTTTTTGAAGAGTCACTAGTCGTTTTACAAACCGCGTCGAGCCTTCTGAATGCTTTGAAACACGGCCCATATCTCCTAGATCACAATAAGACTGTGGTTAATAAGATGTTATGCAATAATAAAATTCCATTGAGACACGTTCTAGGGAAGATAAAAATTTATTGGTCCAGCAGCATCGCTGAAAATATAAAGGCAACATACATTGGGAAACTGAACGTACTGGGAGATCACAAAACAACGGCACGAGGTCTTAGTGTTTTGTTAGCAAAACGAAATCTAAGAGAACTTCTCGAGAAATATGCACCAAAACAAGCAAAGATCGATTGGAGTGAGATTGATGAGGTAGAACTGAGCTTTCAGCAACAATTAGCTAAAAACATGCATATTGCTCGCCCACAACCACATCCCGAATGCATACTCTGGTACGCCAAAGGAGATTATCTACAGTATGCTCTTCCTTCATTACTTGCGATGTTTTATAACTTAAATGGAGTATCTAGTCGAAAGTATATCCCCACATTGCTTGCCGCTCCTGTATCTTTACAAAAGCACGGTATCCGTCTTGCAGTGTCCAAAATGGAAATAGAAGAACTTTTATCTTATTTCGGTGATATATGGAAGAACAACTTAAACGCGAGCATTCGATCTGTTATGTTCAAAAATGTATTTGATTCGCTATGTAAGGAGAAAGATTTAAAAAAGAATCTTACAACTTGGGGACTTTTAAGAATGTTTATCGACAATCTGACCTTTAAAGAAGATAAAGCTATATACAAACTATTGTTTAAAGTCCAAAAAGTACCATTTGATATAAGAGGTGATTTTTACATGAAATGCTATAATTTTCTGCATAAATTGATCAATACCGGAAATGAATATGAAGACTTTAAAAAACATTTCTATACAATTTACACTGAATATTCTGTGCAAATTATAGAACAATTGGATCCTGACTTCGTCGCTGGAGTTATATTGGAATTCATTGATAAAGAATTTACTATGAATGACGTGTATTGGTCCCTACATTGCAATTTTAAACTAATTTCATCATTTTTGCTTGTTGCATCCAATGAAGAGACTCAATTAGAGAGATACGAAAAAGTTTTACAACCTATATTGAGACAATCATTTACCATGTGGAATATCTTAAACGATGGTAAATATTTCGCAAAGAATAATTTGACAACACTTTTAAATTGTTTACGCTGTGATATAAAAAATTACATTGGAGACGAGAAAAAAATTATTCCTGAAAAACTATTCTCACTTATACAAAAGGAACTGGAGAATTCATTGACAATTCCAGAAAACTACATGCTGCTAACGAAATGGAAGCTTACTGCATCATTTATTACTATTCTGGCTACACGTCAAACTAGAAATAGTAATTGGGAAGAAACATGTATGAACGTCGCTGTCGAGTTCGGAAATATTTGTAATCATATCTTGCGGGAAGATTGCAACAAACATTTCCCTCGTATATACTTACTTTTTGGAAAAGCCTTGGAAAGCATGCTCAATAATTTCGTGCCACAAATTGCATATTGGGATATATACAAGGGCTTTATTCAAAATATGGACTTTACAGAGGGTTATTTAACGGCTATAACACTTTTCCCAAAATCTTCGTACGCAGATAATGACGAACAGAAAGAAAAGTCAACAGAATTGCGGAAAAAAGTCCTCGAACACCCCTCAACCGAGATAAAAATACATTATTACGAGAAATTTAAAATATATTCTTGAAGATGAAGTCAGCAATATCGATACTACAGATTTGTAAGTTAATAATATCGATAACACCAATATTTTATTTTTTTTAGTTTTATATACCTAAATATACAGAAACATATAGCAACAGAATAGCATGAGCCCTTCCCTTCTACCTTTCTCATTATTGTTCGCATCTGATCCATCAAGACAAGTATAACACTTAAATTATAGATGAAAAATATACGCGTATATTGCTCTTAAGTATTTAGTCCTTCCAATTCGCAATTAAATTGATAAAAGAATCAAACATCAAAACAATCGCTCTGCTGTTCCGAGTGTCAATATCAAGCTTTCTCTCTCCGCTCTCCTCGCCTACTTCATCACTACTGTTTCATCACTTCCTGTATTCACAGTACATTTTCTCCCGATTGTCATCCCCCAATTACTTACAAATGTTATATGTCTTGTTTTATTAACGCATGTGTTTTGCTTGCTGGTTTGTCATTCGTTTCATTTACGATAATATCTGACCGAACAGATTATCCTCTTGCATTGTATTTTAAACTTTAATTATATTTTCAATTTAACCCTTGTCGTTCTAATTTATTTAATAAGTTACTAGTCTCTTTAAACTATAGTGCACTATTAAGCATAAGTTTGACGTTAGAAATAGTATCTGAAACATGACTGTAATAAATGACCCCAGTAGTGATTGCAACTACTGTTCCTCTAGATAAAAGATTGTCTTATGTTTTTATATTAGATACTTAAAGTATCTACAACTACTGTATTTATGACCCGTGAGTTGAAATAAAATATCAATAAAGATCAATTGTTTTATTGCTCTAATCTCTAATTATCCTACAACATTAAATCTAACTTTCCTTCCTCCCTTCCTATATTACCTTAGTTTTATAAATCAACTAAGAATGGCATAGTCAAAGAAATTAAGCAAAATTTAGATAGTAAGACAGAGTAAAAAATTTTAAAGGAACAAACCAATTATGGTTTGGTTAAAAACAACATCAAGGAAGAAACGAGAGATTTCCATTTTGGAATACATTCCTGCACAGCATACATATATTTATTACATATATAAGACTTAGTTAACTAGTCACTACTACGTATACAAAGAAAAAATCCAGTTCACAATTATTATGTGCAAAACTATTTACTTTATTTGAATAAAACCAACAATGTGTAGGTAGTAGAATATATCATTATTTATCATATGTTAAATACAATTTATTTTAAACGTTCTATTATCCTCATTAAAATATATAGACACGTAAAGATGTTACACAGACTTGCCCTATGAACCAGCTTTATTCTACATAATTTTATCTACATAGTTTCATATTATATCATGTCACTAATGAAAACACTAGCAAGCTAATCTAAGATAACTTGACTACTTCATATAGGATTATACATGTACCCGAATGTTTTGAGAAACTAACCTCCTTTATATATTTATTCAAGTGAAATAATTTAGTAAACAAGACGTCAAAATTAACTTTTTAATATCGTATTATAATAGAATACAAAGCAAAGGCAAAGTTTATGGTCGACCTCAATTGCATTGCGGTAGAATCTATATCCTGCGGCCGGCGTGCCTCCACATTTTTACTACTAGCATATTTTAATAATACTAGTAATTTTGTTAACCCCTCCAACTAAACTCAAATGTTTCTTAGAAGTAGGACCAACGGGCAAGAATCGAACCCGCGATCTCCCGGCCATTCAATCCCACACCCCAACCTTCGCTCGATCGCCGCTAAAATTATCGTGTTTCATACTAAAACCTATGAATGTGACGTGGGCGGATTAGTTTATATTCTGCACAGCGGTCCGGCCCTTTCATAGTTGGAACCTGATGAATGGCGGCTACATTCCGCCTTACAATAGAGTAGACTGCGATTCAATCTTTTGAAGACCGCCACACCTATTTCCGCTTATAACAGCAGTGTTCTTGCTGCTGTGTTCTGGTTTGAAGGGTGTGGTAAGGGAGACATACTTAACTGAGGCATTCCAATTTAGTTCTAGGCAGGGGTAACGCATTTGTGGTCGACCTAAGACAATACTTCGATCTTGGGTTGATTACATGTGTCCATGGGCGGCAGTGGCCATATACCATCAGGTCTGCATGCCAGTTATAAAAAAAAACCGTTTCTATTCTGCGATACATAAAGTACGATTTTTATTTAGTAACGCAAATGAGCTAACTGCACCAGGGTCATCGGGTTATAATATCATATCCATACTTATCCTAAAATGTTATAGATGCTTGCATGTAAACTGATATCTTAATATATTACTGGAAGCTCTTTGAACATGAAATTTAAGATCGAACATGAATAAAGAAAATAGTCTTGAACAATATCAACTGCATACTTTCTTTGTATTATAGACCAACCTACATATAATAACTATGTCATAATATTAAAAGTACTGTATGTTTCGACACACTTTTATACAATATTCTGGAAAAATATACATTTTATATGAGACTGCTAACCAAATTCATCATATTTTTCCCAGAAAGTCACAATTACACTTAATCACAATTATCGTAAAAATACCTAAATATAAAAGATATTAATGAAGATGAATCATATGTATTCGAATGTATGAAGTATCTTGTATGAATTTCCCATTGTTACATAATCGTGTAACAAGCTATTCTTCAGAGAAAGATTTTTCACGTTTATGAAACTGAAAAAGATAGAAAAGAAAATGTCATATAGTTGAATTAATATAGGAACCTAGGAAACCTAAAACTAAAGCCAAAAAACACAAAAGATGATAGAGCCTTGTACAGTTCTACTTGGAGCTTATAACAACAGTATCCTTATCCTTGCTGCTGTGTCCTGGTAAGAGAGACATACTTAACCGAGGCATTCCAAATTAGTTCTGAGATGTAACAACGCATTTGTGGTCGACCTTAGAAAGAATTTCGATCCAACGTCATGTCGATTACAATTGTGTGTCCATGGGTGGCAGTGACCAATTACCATCAGCTTGACTGCATGCTTGTTTACTACCTACCAGTAAAAAAAAAGTACATATGTTTTTCTGCGATATCCTGCACCTAACGACAATATAAACCTAATACATGAATACATGAATACAAAGGTTGAATGATCAAAATTCAAATTAATCCCATGTGGAAGCACACAAATCTCAATTCGACCTGGCTATATCAGTTCAATACAGTGATTGTAGTTTAACACACAAATAAATAAACTAAAACTTACTATAAGGCAGTTTAATCTTCGACAGTTTCGTCAGGAGAAGGTGTGTGCCATGTAAGTCTCTCTTCATAGAATTGGATCACAACCTGTGGACATCGGACATTCGCTTGTTTGGCGTGCACTAGGTCAGCTTCATCTGTGCCCTGCCACTTCATGAGGAACATCAGCTCCCCACTACTGTCTGTTGCGCCTGTCGATTAATAATAACAGTGTATTAAGTGAGATTCAAAGGATTAGAATAACATTTTTAAGTTTAAAAAAGGAGAATCGACTCAATTACTAGAAGAATATAATAATTGTAATATATATATATATAATCTGATTTTTTGTTAGATAATATATGTTGGACGCCTAGTAAAAATTACCATCTCACTCCACAAGCAAAATATCAATAACAAAATATACATAAATTAGAAGAAACAGAAAAACATGGTTAAAAAAAAAGATATAAATATTTTATGGTCATTAATTAATAAAAACAAATAAATAATTGTGTTGTGTAAGACTCATAGAATGTTCAATAAATTTTGATATTTTTATAATTGGAGACAATTTAAACCTTGTAGTTTGTAGAACCTTCTACGGTTTTACTCGAGAAGCTACCCAAACGCTATATAAAAACTTACCAATGATTTTTTCAGGTTCTAATCCCCTGTCAAAGCCTGAGGCTTTCTTGTCATCGCTCTTGCTCTTCTTAGCACCTTTCAGGTCTGGTGTTGCAGCATTGGACTTGCGTTTTTTGAACTCTTTATCAATTTTGAGAACTTTGCTCTCTGTAACAGGAAATATTCAAAGGTGTATTTTTTTATAAACAGAAGTACAAAAGCAAAAACACAAAAGTAGTAGGAAGGCTATGTGCAACTGAAAATGATGTAATATATAACAAGGTAGAAAGCACAAAGCATAAAACTTTTATTTACCAATACCTCCACCTCCGCCACCCTCTTTCTTTTTTCTTACATCCTCAAATGCTTGGATCAAGTCCGGACAATCTAAATTTTCTTCGGGTTCCCATGTATTATCTTCATCACTATAACCCTTCCATTTCAAGTAATACTCAACCTATAAAGTATAATGATACCAATGTTATGCTGAGAATGATATATTGGATACTAAAAATTGTTTAGAAACATTAAGAAGCCCAGCCAGATATAAACAAATGCTGAGTCGAATACTACATAATATATAGTCCTCCTGACCGAGTTTCGGCCAGAGGGGCCAATCTCAATGGAGACTCGCTCAAGTGTGTGCTCAAATACAGGTGTATCTGCTATTCCATCACTCTC
>DWGW01000685.1:0-13570 GCA_018247775.1 Udranomia orcinus
GGGATGAAATTTGTACGACATCTTGGTATTTTTGTTCACCTCCTTTTTTATGTGAGCAATTATTAGTACATCTATAGTGGTAATAGAATGAACATTAAGATTACACATGTTTTTAAAGTACAGAACAAAATTTTGTTACTGTATAATTAATAACTTTTTACACGTTAATCGCCGGCGAAGTTTTATAAGAATTATCAAAACACTGATACAGGTACATAAGGTTGTCTTTAGACCCATTAGTTTATATCGATATTTCATTGTTTTGGCCCTTTTATAGGTTTTTTTAAAGTGGCTGTGTTCAATTTTTTTTTTCTAAGTCCAAAAATTAGGTATCCCATATAAAATCCAACAAAACTAAGTATTCACAGGTGTTCATCAGGGCCGCGCCGGTCATATTAAATATGCAGTGTTTGCAATCTGCGGCGTGACCTTCGCTTCGCTTCGCAAATCGTCTGCCATGCCGGTCTTTTTGACCCCCCACGGCTCCAACGGGTATATGAAGTGCCGGTCATTTTGACCCACCACGGCGATCAACGTGTTAACAAAAACATTAAATGTACCAATGAAAAGCCAAAAAAAAAACCACCTTTTCTAAGACGCAATCATCCCCAATTGGTCTACCCTCAAAATGTCCATGAATATGAACATAGTACAGAAGTTATATCTTATAGAAAGAATTAATCGCTGAGAAACATTCCTACGTTCGACATGCAATTTTTGCATAAGATTTACAAGAATTTTCCGGTTTTAATACAGCACACACCTTCACTAAATAAAATTTATCTAATGCGTGAAATCATTAGGACCTATTTATGCAAACAGGAACCGACGAGTACCCTCTTATTATTATTAATAAAAAATGTCGATGATTTTCAACAATATTATATTTGTATACATAGAACAAAATTATTTTGTGCAATATTGTACACAGATTTTATTAAAGATAACCAAAATTTTTACAGTAAATAATTTTTTTACAAAAATGCCTTTTTCTCAAAAATGTCGTTGTGTGGGTTGATTCTGTTTTGCATAAGTAGTTCCAATTAAAGTGAACAATAATGAAACGTGATATTCTTAAATATTTTCTTTAACAGAATATCGTTTATACACCTAATCAATCACTATAACATTTAAAGAAATCGAATTCACATTCCATATGGGAATTCGGTGTTGTGTGTGTAAACATTTACAGTAGAATACCATAATATATGACCTATGACGCATCACCGCTATACTTCCGTTTCATATCCATGATACAGTCGACCGAGATACGATAAAATCTCTATATAAACCACTTTTACGACTTTAAATACAGTTAGAGCTCGGTAAGAAAGTTAATGTCTTCGCTTTGTCGAAACTAAAACTGACTTTTTTTCTCTGGTGCCGCGATTGGCGTTATTCATTTATTTCTTGTATTTCTGTAACGCTTCTTTTCATGCCACCAATTTCAGTTTCTTTTTAAAGTACCGAAAAATAACAGTCGATATCTTGATTTTTTTCACCGGCGAAAAAGTATCGTCTTAAATAACGAGGACATTTTAATTGTGCGATTCGGGTTTCGGTATGGTTTTTTGTGTTGATTAAAAGTATTGATAAAAAACCGTATACAACTATAATAAAATCGTTAAGTAATAAAAAGGTAAGATAAAATACAAGAAGATGTCTTGATCGCTGACTTCCGCTCGATTCAGATATTCATGTCAATGATTTTATTGTGATATTATCGTGATGGTCCAATTTCTGAGATATTATCGTTTTCCGCAGCAAACGTGGGTATAGTAACACTGTATTCTAACGCCGAATATAGAAGCGGTCCGTTAGAATTCTTTTCGCAAACAAACTGACAACGGACACGCCTCGATACGCTATCACACCGAATTTTACGCCTATAATTACAAATTAGTGGCAAACGGACATACCTGACCAAGTATCCCAGAGTAGGTTATGACTTATTCTTAAGTTATTGTTTTAGTGTATTATGTAAATTACGGCCTGCGACTTTCTTACTTTTATTTTCTGTAAAAAAATGTACTTATAATTTTAAATGGATGTGCCATTAGAAGACGTTTTTTAACAAATAATAAATTTTGCTTAATTCATTGTTGCTCTACACAACGCGTTGATGTCTTTTATAGGTCTCCTGGGACTTTTGATAATTTGTGACTTTTTCTTACATTTCCGCTAGGCCTATTGAGTAAATTACCTAAAAATACTTAATTTAAATAACCTTTAACTTGAATATAAATAGCCTTCCATCAGTGATGATGGTAAATATATAATACCATCACTTTGCAATTGTAATCGCGGGTTACTTCAATTCAATACAATGAAATATAGGTAAAGGTGTTACGATTGTCTCGCGATTTCTACACCAATCGATGGCTGATTGTCTCCGCAACCTGCTATAGACGGAAAGCAATCGTCTAGCTGTGAACTTGGTAGGTAAAGGGGGTAATGTCCGACATCGAATAGTTGTGAAACAAACGCAACGTGACTTATTCCGATGGCCACGACGAGCGTTGACAGCGTGGATAATGTTATCGTCTCTCGTAACGTCGATCAGGAGCGGGGTTCTGAATCAATCCTGGTGCTGGGAGCGGCAAGGTCACTGACCGCTTGGCACGACGTCTCCACTATTATACACAATCATTCCGTCTGTGCCATAAGTCTGTGCAACCGCAGCTATAATTAAACGTAACGTAAATAAATCTAGTGAGATGCTTGTTTACTCCACTGACGGATTAAACGTTCATTAAGATAAAAGTGCCGAAAACTTTTGTCAAGTTTCAAATTTTGTCGAGTTACGCGAAAATCCCAACAACAGTTCATACGTATTAGCATATTAGGTTACTGTGAGAAAATTTGCGATTTCTTGTTCTCTTTGTCTAAGAACATATAATTTAAATGAACTAATAGACATGTAGACAAAGACTAATAGACATTTTATGCAAACGATGGTATAAAGCAAAATCTATTAATAAACAATCAATAACACGGCTAATACCTACTGCTAAACGATACATTATTTAGTAATGTCCCATTATTAATCTCGTTAGAAAGGAAATAATGAACTTAGTATATGTAAACATAAACAATAAAGATTTCCAAATGACCGTATAAGGCAAAGTCTATTAAAACACAAGAAATTAACAACGCAACCAGTATCGCTACGGAAACTTCGTACATGAAACCCTGTGATTTTAATTAACTCCATCCCACACTAATACACTAACTGTACACGAAATATATATTATTTCCGAATGAAATTCTATCGAGCCGCAGTTCAATAAACGTTGGAATCAATAAAAAAGATAAATGCGGTTTCGATTCCGACCGCACGACAGGACTAGAATTACAAGGAAGAAAAACATCGCCGTGGAATCAAGAAAAAAATGTCGATCGACGAGAAATTAGATAACTATATATTTCACACGATTTATTATGAAGGAATTTATCGCGTAGTTACTTCTTCATGCGACTTTGTTCGCCTGCTGGGACAGGTGCATAAAAGCGACCTTAAACTATCGTAGAAAACTTTGATTTATAATTTAAATGAGATGATACTTTAAGAATTGATTGAAATTACAAGTAATTAAATTTCAACTTTAACTATATTTTTCTACCAGCAAACATAACTTTTTAAAACCTTTTTTTAGTACACAATTTAACTGCGTTACACCCAAATCACTCACACATTTATGTCAGGCATAAATATTTGTAAAACAAAACATACATACATAGGTAGCACAATCAACAATATCAGAACAATTGCTTACAGCACATTCTTTAAAACCAACAGTGCTGGGTGCACTGACAGGCAGCTTAAACGTTGTGACAACATAGCCACAAGTTATGACAGAAGTATGACACGTAGCCGAACCGACAGCGATAAATCTATCTCATTTACATTACGAACAAAATAAACATGATCGTTACGTAACACCGTGAGTTTATTGCCGTTCCCGGAGGCGGTGGACACACACACATGTACATCGCTTACAAGAACACTGGACAAGGCTTACAAGAATACATTAGTGTACGACTAGTCTACATTCAATGTACTGCTTAAAAGCTCTACCGTGTCGCGTGACACTGACAATGACATTGTTCTAGCATTTCGCGTAGACCCCGCCTACATAGTTTTATTGTTGCTACGCTAACTTTGTCACTTCGCATTTGTTAAAAAGCGTACAGTCTAGATTTAAGGCTTATTTATATTCTCAGAAATGTACATTTATCAATAGTTTATAAATCAAATTTTATTGTTCTAGAATAAAATTGTACAATAATATTAATAAATAGTAAGTTAAGTTCATATTAATGAGAGAAGACACCGATTTCTGGAAACAGTTTTGGCTAACCAGAGGCTTCATGTGTACTCTGTACTTATTTTAATTTGTGTCAATAATGATTGTTCTATTCTATTCTACTTTAGATCGATTGTTACACTTTTAATTTTAGAATAATTATGGACAAAAGTTTTGTAACCACTAATCCACGTAAATAGGAGAGTGAATATACAGAGGAGGAGGAGTGAATATAGGAGAGTGAATATACAGAGACATTCGTTATTGTGCCTGTTTTATATTAAGTCATCCATTTTACCGTTCCGAATTACATTCTTTCAATTGATCCGAATCCACAGCATTTATCGAAGTATGTAACAGTGTCAATGCATTCGAAATTATGCTGTAAGTCGAGCTGGCCAGGTCAGTGTCATGCTCTAGCTGGCTGTGACTAATAACTAGGCTTCTCAGGTCTTATATCGGGAGGGCAACGCCGCCGACATGATTCTCAAGCGATGCCACGCGTCACTGGCCGCCAAGCGCCAGTGCGCCAAACGTGTCACTTTAAAAGGACTTCGCCACATACATTGAGATTATTGTTTCTGGTATCATTAGCTTTGGTTGCAGGCGAGAACAATTATTTCGATAGACAAAGTATACTATTCCATATGTTGCGATTGTCCGACAAAATTTAGAACGTCCTTCATACCTTAAATATGGTTGGCTCTTTTATTATTACGTGCAATAGATGATAAAGAATAAATGTTTAAAATCCTCAAATTAATTTAAAACGTCTTGTAAGAATAACGATATTAAAGCGAAAAGGTTCTCAATGTTAAAATATATGCCAAAATAGAAGTGTCATGGTAAATAAAAAGATCTTGCACATACAAACAAATCTCAGTGATATTATAGCGGATGTTTCGATAATACTTGGGTATCACAAGACTGGTGAAAGCGTGTGGTCGACATCGACCAAAGGCCAGCTATTGTAAGCACATAGATTACCCATTGAGACCGTAGACGTATTGTTTTATTTAGGCCGTTATTAACAATACAAAATACTCACATATTATACTACTTCTATATTAAATGTAATAATAGGGCGATAGTATTCTCTATAACATTTTATACTTCTCAAAGGAGTGAGGCTTAAAATCCAAGAAGTTTATACAGAAATTCTGGCATCATTTATCATACGCCTGACGATATTTTTTGCTAACTTAATATTTTTATTATATTATGTGACATTATTAATTTATCTTTCAAAATATTTTCTTACAATAAACAATGTTCACTCAAACATTTCTATACGTAATAAATATTCAATCGACGCATTAGTATGCAAGTTATTTCTTTAACCTACTTAGAGACGAATGAATGATAACTCAACTCGTAACTCACCACTTCACGTGAAATTAAATTTCTCCAGACGTTGCAGGCGTTTATGGTGTAATTTGCGTCCATCGCCATATTACCTACATTTCCTTAATGGAGGAAGACTTGAGAATTTGCTTCACGAGATAAGTGAAAGACCTGATTATGCTAGCTCCTGATCGGATAAAGCAATATTGAAGCTTGTGCACTTTCTCATTTATTCATCAGTTTAGTGGGTCGCGGACGGTCGGCGGTGACGTGCGATCGCTGCGCACGCGCATCTTAGCCGGGACTGCAGTGAATCCATTATAGAGCATTGTTATAACGCACTAGTGTTGCGTCTACGAATAATGAACTAACTAATGAACCAAGCTGCCAGCATAACTCTGACTGATTGACTGTAAATATTTGTCATCACACAACCAAGAAAACCAACCAAACAACTATCCAAGCCAATGACTAACATTACGAGTAAATATTTCAGTTGGATATTTTGGTACTTTATTTGATTTACTCATACATCTTAAAACACGTTTATGTGTTAAGATATAAAAAAAATCATTAGCTTACTAACATACTGAAAAACAAGTATGATAACATATTTTTTTACACTAAGTACCCATAATACGAATGCGATACTTAATCATATTCTTATTATGGGTACTGTTTAGAGTAGAAGACGTTAATAGATAAACATAAGCAGTTTCGGGTGACAATATGGGTCATAGTAAAGTGTACTCGTAAGACGTCTCGTTAATTCATAGTACATACAAAGATAATTTGCAGTTTGTGACCTAGACCATCGGTCTCACGTCACGCCCACATTAGCCGTACTTACGTCGACCGACACACGAATAGCGTGGAATGACAAAAATCTCAGCATAACTGTTCTCGACAGACGCAAGTCACTGTAGGAAACGTGCGTGGAAGATGCAGTTAGAATTGGCGTATACGGAGCGGGGAAAGTCGTAAAATGTAGCTAAGGCAATAAAATGTAACTAATATAAAATAACGTAGCTACGTACCTACTGGGCAATTTTATAAATATAAAGATTCTGATAAAGCTTATTGTTTATAAAATATATAAATAAAGACACAAAAAAGCGGTTTAACTCTATGGATGAACTTATCTATGAAGGGCATACTTTGTCTTATACCAGTAGTTTATGTTTGTGTAGCAATAGTTTGGTCTGCAGGGTGTGCAAAACAATGCACTTTTTAGTAGCGTTCCATCACAAACTAGAGTTAACCACTCTTGACCGATTAGTAACGTAACTGAATTATGTTTGATTTCAGATATGACTTCTGTTTTACTTGGGACTGGTTATAAAAATCTGTGGGCGTCAAAGTAACGGACAGGCAGTATGGACCTCAGTTAGTTGCAGGATTATTATTGGTAAACAGTACTTATCACTACATTAAGGAGGGCAATATAGAAATAATATAATAATATTGTGGAACAACTCAGGTACCATTCTGCCCCCAAACTAGCCAGAGCAAAGGCTCACTAAAATGACCAAAAAACTAGTAGACATACATTTGTTACTAACTAATGTAGGTACAGATAATTTTACACTCACACAAAAAAAAATCCTCGTGTTAATCATATAAATTTGTTTTGAATGAATTTAGAAATGAAATGAAAATCAAACAAACCACGGCCTTTGTACATCCGCATGGCAGTGAATGCCACTGCCACAGATATAGGAATATGTAAGTTGTATATCAGCGTTTATTAGAGAAGATACAATGTATGTACAAATAGTATTACATTTTGTAATCAAGAACAAATTGAAGCATATGCTATGGTATGACAATGTTTTCAAACGTTTTCTTGTAATAAATCTCCCGCTTCCACTGCTCGAGGCAAATAACGTTAATAGAATTACGTGGCCATTATATTGCTTGAGGAACATAATCGTGATTCTATGCCTTTGATGGCAATTTATCTCCTTTTTCGGTATTATGCTCGTAAGCTACTATAATTGTTTAGAAGCGAGCCCTAAAGATTTTGAAATTGAAACAAATTGCTGGTTTCTATATGTGTTTTAATGTAAGCGGGTTTGATATTTCAAGAACTATTTAATTGATGTCCTAACTTAAGCACTATGTTATTTCGTGAATCTTTTTATAATATTAAATAGCACACGAGCATACAGTCCTACTCAATCTAATCTGTAATCAAGGTTAGACAGGAATTACTTCTTAAAGTATATATTGGAATATGTATAATATATTGAAATTACTTCCGATTTATTTTATTTTATTTGTAGTTTACGATTATCTTGCTTAAACTCAGTACCTACATGGAAATAACTTAAGCATTCCCATTTGTTTTTATTGCAAAAGAAATTCGTATAATGCGGGCCAGAGCGAGCTACGGAGATTGAATTACATGGCTATTAGATCACATTTGGTAGAGACGGCACGTGAGGCGCCGACACGCAGAATCTCATCTAAGACCACATTATTCTTACATATATCTGCAATCTACAATTTATTACGATTGAAAAATATAATTCAACTCGCCGCCTCCAACACCGCAAATAAATTAGTTTTACGGGTAAGTAAAACAAGTTTACCAGAAGATTATAGCGAGCTTGATGACAAAAAAAACGCTTAGATTGGATTTGATTCTGTCTTGTTTTTGAGTCTTAATAACGCATAAAGAAAATAGAGTTAATGTATTGCCACGAGATCTAGGATACGCAAGAAGATAACACATATTCGTAAAACCAACGCCATGAAGTCAAGCTAGTATTTATGTTAAGCAATATTTTAAATGAATTGAAATGTATATGAATATATTAGGTGAACAAGTACGGCATTACATTCATAAGCAATACTACCTACATACCTAGCAACTTAGTTTAACAATTAACGGGTAGCCATGACAAATTTCTTTAATCTACTTTAGAACTTCGAAGAGTATTTTGTACCATCTGTTCCCGAGTTATGCATGTATGCATAACAAATGTTAAAACTTCAATATACAAAATTAACCTTTTGTAATCTGAAAACCTTCATGAGACCCATGCCCAGATTAGATCGCTACAACAATATTTCTAATAACTATCCGGATTATCCAATCTGAATAGTCCTATGGTAACTTTATACATATAATATATATATCTAAGAGAAAACTATTTTATTGGTCTTTATTAAAGAATATAACCCAAGTCTGTTTGTGTGTACGTTTTTGCACGCATATGGATCTCAGAAACGTCTGAAACTACACGAATGCGGTTTTCACTGACAAATTATGGGAAGCTTCACTCAACATTTGCTGTTTCATAAAAATCGTTTCATAGATAAAAAAAAATATGCCAATTTGAACTGAGTTACGTGGAAATGATTGAGTTAGTACAAAATGCGCCAGGTCAGCTCGCCTCAAATAAAATGTGAGACATTACGGAATTGTAAGTTGTGGGTCGTCGGAGCCGACGCAGAGAGGGCACTGGGTCGGGGGAAAGTAGTGGGGCTTACGCGTGCACAGTGCATGCCGCAATTACATTCACGTACTACCGCGTTTGTCGCTGTCGGATTTAGAAATCGGTGGACCTGAACACCAGATACAATGGCGTTTAACAAAACAAAGGAGCAACCGCAGGATCCGACGAAACAATTGGCGACGTGCGGGAATGTTAATTGTATGTGAACGAATGCCGGGGATGCTGCAAGTGTGTTTGTTGGGTTTGTTAATTCAAAAGGTTGTTTTAGATTTTCGATCGAATCGCCTATTGTCTAGCAGTGAGAGCATTCAAAGGAATGTGATTCATCTAAAGTCATGATGAATACTGACGGTTATGAGTAACCACTACACTTTTTGATTAAAAAATCGATTTTGATTGATGTGATGAAAAAAATATCAATTAAAAAAACAGAGCACAGTTAATGTCGGTTATAATTAGAAATCATTATATAATTCGTCAAAGTTAATGAAACAACCTCCTGCGTTTTTATCTGGCAGTATAGTTTATGGGATGAGGGAAGTTCTACTTTGTAACGTGTAAAGTGCACGTAAAGAAGTGAAATGTATTCTGAAAACCATTCTCAGCCCGGTTTAGTGAAATAGAGCAATAATAAAACCAAGCTGCATTCCACTTACTTGAAAGGACATAAACCTAATGTTATCACACTTTCTTTATGATTTTTTTATGAATAATGCAACACTGCGATCTTTCACGTAATCCAATTTATGAACTCAACTACTTTTCTGGGAATGCACGCCTACTTTTTACGATCGTCGCCGCTTTTCGTGTCTTATCATGACATATTAATGATCCTGTTTACATACGTGAACCACGTTTCACATAGAAACTGCGTGGTTTATTTTACTAACAGTTTATGTTCAAGTAAGTAAAGTATTGATTATGAAAAAATACATTGTTATTCGTATTCCTCATATAAAGTTCTATGGGCTTGTTACGTTCTATATGAATGAAGTAGCAGATAAAGATATAGTAAGTATGTATAATGTATGACCATTGGCAATAATATATCTTTCATGTACTCAAATAAAGAGCTTAGCTTTAGTACGTCTTCAAGTACTCGTAGATACAAAAATACCTTTACCTTACACAGATTGAAGCACACTATTAATTATAGTAAAGGTCGTCATGTTGTACGACCCCTCATTAGTAGACTGTCTTAAACTCTATTACCATACCCTTCAAACCGGAGCACAACGCCACAAACAAAGTTATTAAAATAAATATTAAAAAACTATAAGTAATAGACATAAACCACGAAGTGTACCACGAAATGTACTGCAACTACATTGACCCGAATTGCTTTCGAAAAACTACCATCAAAAAGCACTAAAATGCTGCAACAACGAGCAATAAATTATAATAGCACGGCAGCTGGCACGTATTTAACACCACAAGTTAATGCAACGCCCTGACGAGCTGGGAACCACGGTCTACGAGTGATTCGCGAAAGTCTATCAATCAACGGAAACTATGATTAATGGGCTTAAAACAAAAGTCGTTAATCTCCCATTAGGTTATTTGGAGGATGTACAACTTGTGTGAGGTTTTGACGCCCCCGTTTTATACAATTTTAGAAGCACTTCCTACTTAATTATAGATCATTTAGTCTGTATGATTTCACGCTTAGCTCATTTCCAGAGCATTAAATAACTCTAACGATAATACGAAATACTTTTACAGCCAATTTATTGGATTCCATCTGTTATTATTATACTTAATATATTTAATTTAACAATAACCATTTTCATGAAAAATAAACTGAATCACGTCCATTTCAATTTTATGAAAACGTCTGAAAGATTTTCGTAAACAGCGTACCTTATTTTGTTCATCCTTACATTTAGAATGATAAGAGTGAACAAACCTATTTAACGAAGTGAATGTTATACGTAGTACCTCCGTAGCCGATAGCTTTAACATTAATTTAATGCACATGATTGACAGATCAATGGCACTACGATTCTTTCCATGCACAATATAAGGTGGTTGCCATACCATACTTTCTTTCATACAAGTGGGCCAGCCAGAGATTTGGGCGCGCACCCGGTCAAGGCCACTTGCACTTGCCCGCAAAAAACCACCAACTGGTTATGCGCCCACGCATATGGTTATCATAGTCGTATTTTTTGCGGTAACGCCTTACGACATACGATGCAAGTTATGACTAAGTATAAGCCATTGATCAAACTTTTTGTGACCAGTTCTAACACTCCCATCGACTTCGTATCGGGAATCGCGTTGAAAGAGTATAAATAAAGAAATACACATTAATGCAGCGTTTAACAACGAAACAATACAAATGGGGCTAATAAATTATATCGGTGGGCGTAGCTCGGGCTCGAAAATAGAGTATTGAGAACATTGGGGCAGGCTATCGCCTGTGAAACTCGATTCAGAGCCTATTTGCAAGCGATAAACAAAACAGCACGCGTCGTAAATATCAAGTAGGCTGCTTAAGGTAACAAATTATGCGCTAACGCTCCCTAGAGATCTTATATCCTCGTATTCCTATTTGTCCTTTTTAAAGACATTGCACTAAATAAATGCTAAAAAGGTGATTTTTTTGTGTCGCAAGGAACAAGTTGCGAGCTGGTGGGGTCATTAAATTTTTAATAACCAGTATCACAATCCCCTGATTCGACTTAGGACCAGTTTTAAACAAGTATATTCGTATAAATTCGTCCTTTATTATTTTCGAAACTTATGCTAATTAAACCTCCATCTATTCGTGTAAGCGATTTTAATGACAGACTATATACAGATAGACGCTGTAAAAACTGAATTATTTTTAAAGTTTAAACACAATTAGCAATAAAGCGATGTTTAAGCCTATATCGATGACCATTTTTACAGTTTGCGTTTTTTGCCATATCTCGGGCATCCATAAATAATGTAAATGTATTGTTACATTCATTTTATTTGTAAACTCCACACGCATCCTTGTTAACTCGGTCTCGGTAGTTATTTAAAATATTTTCGTGTAAAATAAAGTTGTATTTGCAGCGTAAATGGTCTTACTGCCATATTTGTTGTCAACTAGCAAATAGTTAGCAACTTTTACTTTTTTCTCACTTTGTAGACCGACGAAGGTCCATTTACTGTTATTACTGGGACTAAAAAACCACTAATCAACAATAGCATGAAGCGGCGGGTACCTATCTCGAGTGCATATAATGGTAGAAGGGGCCGACGTCTCCTACGTGTAATTCTCCTGTAATGACGGTAATCATTTTACCATCTACGTACCAATAATGCGCGTTTGCTTAGCGCAATGGGGTTAGCTAGCCAGCACCGTGCGAAGCGAGCTTGAGTCCACTTTGTTCTATGTGGTTGATGCCACAAATGAAGCAGTTTAGTTATTTATAGAGCTCAATCACTTTAAATATGTTGGTTCGATAAGTTGCACTACGCCGTAGCGCACTGCATCCCGGAACATCCAACTTTTTATAACGACTTTTTGAAATAGAATAAAATCGTAGATGTTTTCCGGTTCGGTGGTATATGAATAATAAATCAATAATGTTCTTAGCTACTTCATCCGCAGACGTAATATTAGTGTAAGCTTTCCGGCATTTAGTAATTTATCTGTTGCCGGCCGGTATACTATGGTAAAAGGCCATTGACCATATCGATCACAAGGCAATGACTCATTTTGAAAACAAAGTTTGTGAGATAAATCATACTGATTGATTAGGTAAAAAAATAATAATTAAGCTTTATTTTATACAAATTAAATTTTATAGTTGTTAACAGTACATTCAAAGTATACAAAAATGTATGTTAAGTAGAAATATTAAAACAAGAGCGAATATGTAAATTACGTCACACCATTAAAATATTAGTATTTTTCTCCTAACATCTATCTAAAACTAAATATTGAATAGAAAAATTATTGTATTTAACAATTATTTCATATTTTAAGATAAGGCAAATATATAAATTAAGCATCTCTATTTTTTATCTCTTGACTGACACAAATTTACTTGTTAGTGTAAGAAAAACTTACCTGCAAAGTTTCGGCGCACTGCTGATGACGGGTACACGGGAAAAATGTTCAAGTACAATTTTGCACGCAACTAAACTGTGTCCTGGCAACACGATCGCGATCACTGAGCCCTAACAGTGCGATTGGGGAACGCTGAGCGGCCGTGGCGGTAGACCGCGATGTATCAACCCGCGCGTGCAGAGGGCACGCAACCGACCAGCCGTCACAAACGGAATGAAATGCTGAAGAAGACGCCGCCGACTTTTATAGACGTGACCGTAACCTGACGCCGGATAACGGACCCGGACCGGCGCGGGCGCCACTCGACTATCACTCGTAACGCCCACCCGTAAAACACATATTTGAAACCCCATAGATTTTCCTCTCAATGTAACAGATAGATCGAATTTTCAATAAAGCGCCCCGAG
>DWGW01000686.1:0-13566 GCA_018247775.1 Udranomia orcinus
GTAACTACTACTCAGTACTCACATTTAATAAATCAAGTCTCCCGACGTTAAAGAGGATGCAAAGGTTGTATATAACATAAAAAATCCATAAAAGGACGGTCTTAAGCGATACGATGCGATCGTTTGTCTGAACAAAAACTTCCAAACTAATCACCTCTTTTCAAAATGTTCCAGTGTTGTGAAACAATGGCGTATACCTACGAGAGAAAGAATGGAATCATTTATTTCCATAATTCAGATGATTGGTCGATTGTTTGAAACAAATGCAGGTCGCTGACCCGTACGTAACGTCAAAAGAAACTGGTGCTTGATTTAAAAGCACGCGAGGCCACGTTCAATGTAACTGCCATTTTCAAAGTTCCGTATTGATACTCGAAAAAGGAGTCATCGCTTATTCATGGCCATTGTGAATTATCTTATCACTGTCACAGGCGCTGCGTATTAATTCTATGAAAGGAATCCATAACAATGAAATTACAGATTTATAATATAAATTTTAATATTGTATTTGATGGATCTGCCATTTTGTTTTTTATCCGTATGTAGGCAGCATAACTAAATCTATGAATATCACTATCGTGCCAAATGAATGCCATGTATTCTTACACATTACACATACGTGAAGGAAAATAGACCCAAAACCCGAAAAATATCCTTTCCGTGACATTCACGTTTACCTCAGAATTATAAACCTATAAGGTTTAAGTTGTGACCTTTTAAACAAAGATTGTACAAGACAGCCAAGAGTTGCGAGGATACTAGCGGACTTTTTTCCTAATAGCTAAAACCCACCCATTTTTATATCCCACAGCTGGGAACGGGTCCCCTCCCACATCTAAAAAAGACCATACCATGGAGCCACACGTCGCCACTCTACTCCAATGGCGGAAATGTTCTCCCAACAAAAAAACCCGAATGTAACAATCCCATCTTTAAAAATTACTGGGTTATGTAGGCTTGCATAGTTCCAGCAAAATCACTAATCACTAATCAAACCTAGACTAAAAGAGAAAGAGTGGTATTTTACTATTATGACACAAGGAAAAGAAAAACAATGAAAATTGTAAGAACTACCGCCATTACATTGTGATACAAGAGTTTATACTCGTATGATAAAAGTATACGAGAAAAATGGCTGATATTCTTCTCGTATAATGTATAAGTTCAAGCTACTGAAATCCTGGCAGGATCGAGGTAAAAATATCCCACAAACATTGTGGTCACAGTAGTAAATCAAATTTTACAAATCTCCTCCGCACTATTCCTACCTTATCCACCGGTACCTATAGATAATAAAAGAGAAGAATTAATGTGTCCAAAATTATTGGGAATTTTGTATCTTAAGGAAAAGGTTCCCTCATATCTCTTCATTCATATCTCTTAGCCAGAATTGCCTAAATTTCTCGACTATATTTCTCGAATATAACTTATTGTGTTTAAACATTTTCTTCTGAAATGACCGTGTAGACTCGTTTCTTCAATTATTTTCCTACATATGAAAAAAAATATACGTGGAACAGTAGAAACATAAACAATAAATAAACAATTTTTATTTGCCTAACAATAAGTTATTATTAAAAGAATAACTTATTAACTGACTAAATATTGTTAAAAAGTCTTCAATAGTTACTTTGATGTAACGTGTAAGTTTAACGTGATTCTCATTACAAGTAACTGTCGGTGAAATTTTATGTGGTCACACCAGTCGTACATAAGTGAACAGGCATCGATACCTATAGACTATGGGGTATCTCGGACCGCATTCCTGGACCCGAACCCGCTTCCACCCGCGAACCGCTTCGTGCTAACATACAAAGTTACGCGAAGGCTATCGAAATACCACGCTGACCTTATGGCTCTTAAATAACAACGTATTTCCCATAACATCCGTCCCCGCCACACACGTTACAACTTGGCCGATGAATGCTCCGACTTCCTATTAATGAATCGACACCCTTAATACTGAGACACAAGCGCTAAAGTTGCACAGCGATCGCGTTGCTATGTAACCCGTTGCCGACCAATCACCGGTCGCTACTGCAATGCAAAACATACCTTAACTCTGTTGCGTAAAGTTTCAATTGCGTCGAACGTCGTGAAGCGAGTCGTTACATTAAATACTAATAAATTTAAATTACTTCGCCATTCCATTGTATATCTTACTACAAGGTGTTAAGGTACTATTTAATACTATTTCCAGTCAGCGCACAGCAAATATAAGATTGTAAGATTTAACACTCGCGCCGATTGGTATCGTATTTTTTCTGTAGGCGACCACGGAAGGGATTAATTTAAAGCAAATAAACTGTTACACGTAGGTAATGTCAACGCAAATAACGAATCTAGAACCGAACATGATTAAGCGAATTAAACAATACATCAGGAACATTTTCATCCACAAACGAAATGCATGCGAAAATTCCAAAATTTAATCAAAATTATGAATTCTCACCAAATTAAGTAAAAACCATTTAAAAATCCGTCAGCGTGATGTCAAATGAAACGGACGTAAAAGGGGGATATTAAGGAGACTTATAAAATACTTATACAACAAAGAAGAAAACGTGTTAGAGTTAAAAATATTTAATTATTAAGAATTTAAAATTACGAAATTACAATTATAAAACGGACGTATTAAATAGAACTATAATCATTTTATTACAGCAGAGAGGAGTTGCTGGCAGGGAATAAATCCATAAACACGTTGGATTCGTATCTATAACCATAAACTCCTTGATCGATACGTAATGGCGAAGTAAATCAGTGCAATATATTACGCAAGGATCATGTTTGAACACTCGCTAGCAACGGTACATAGATACTCCTCACAGACAGACAGTATAATTTCTTACAGACACTATATTACTATCATAGTTCCACTTAGCAACCAACGATTTAGTCGTAGATAGGTTTAATTGGACTCCGCGTTTCAGCGGAGCAGTGGCAGCTATTGTGATCTCTACAAAAGGTTTAAACAACTGCCTCTGGTTTTTAAAGTATATAAGTAAGGTGCCTTTTAATTCCGTTTTAATGTCCATTTACTTATTGGTCTTTCAGCATGATGGTCTTTCAGCATGATGGTCTTTCAGCATGATGGTCTTTCAGCATAATGGGCTTTCAACATGATGGTCTTTCAGCGTGATGGTCTTTCAGCATGATGGTCTTTCAGCATAATGGTCTTTCAGCATGATGTTAATAACATATTAGTTTTACTTGAAGTATCGTATATGAATACATATTAACTAGCCTGTCTGTTTCCATTCGATTAGTCGTAAAGATAATTTATAAATTTAAATGAATGCTAAAAATGCAGTAATATGATAGACTCAAAATCAGAAAGATAATTTAAAAGGATTTTTTTTTACTGTTTTATCTATATATTCACAGTCCATTCAAAATTGATCAAATATTATCGCGATACAACCATCAAAGACTACGTGTTACGTAGACCAATACCGTATTACACAAGCAGATGACAATGATCAGTGAAAATAGCTTCCAGCATCGCTATGCAGTTAACAACGACCTAAATCCATAAAGCTTTTATACTACTTCTCTACACACTGGCATAAACTCTGCAATAAACCCACCATTACCCATGATACTGCACTGTACGATGCACCCCTACCACCATTCTCCTCTATTACCCTCATTTGAAAGCGTTCATAAAATAATACTGGTCGTGTATAGGAAATGTTCAAATGTTTTTCAATGATACCAACATAATAATATCCAGGTTCACAGTTGGATCCTAAACGGATTTTGTGATCCGTTCTTGATAATTCGTCTGAACTGCGATCAATTGTGAAATTCTCATTTTTAAAGATTATGAATAGGAACATGACAAAATTTATTAAATCATAATAAAATAGGAAGACTTACTTACGTACTTGGAAACTAGTATTCGAGTTGGTTCTAAATGTTTAGAAATGATGAATTATTTTTTCCTCTATGTATGGACTTACATGGATGGTATATGGATCTTCACAAAAGGTGACTTAGCGTTTTACCCCGATACTGAACAGACTGTGTTAATATTATAATTACAATATTAATATGAACGGCGCAAGATAAGCCAGTAGAAATATGTCGAAATATACAAAATACGAAATGTGGTCACCAATGAGTCATGTCATCGAGTGTGTTTGCGCAAGCGCGGCCAAGTGTCTGGAGGGCTCTCGAGCTGGCTGTAGCCGAAGATTGTCCGTATTGTACCAGCCACGGCCGCCACATTGACCGGACAAGCTCTGGGGCCAAGTAGTTTTCTGTTCGAAACAACAAATTTTCCTCCCCGGCATTATCAGTACAATATTATACCTAAAGGAAATGTATATTATTCCCCATCATGTCGTTTAAATATAGTCAAAAACTACAGACTTATCGCAATTTTCACTTTAATCGTGACATCGCTTTGTCATTTTAGTGAACTATCATTAGTTACACTAATTCAGTACATACATTAGTAATACCTAACAATACATTATGACACCAAGGAATTTACTGACCCTGCACTTCTGTTTCTCATCAATTGCTTCGACATACGCTAGAGAAACACTAATTTACTAACTACAATACCTAACGTACTCTTATATATTATAGAGCATTAGCTCTAGTAAGTTAGGGTTATTATAACTCTTCAAACTGTATGCATTGTGTTTATGGCACAATGGGTTCCAAGAACCTTTAGGATTATAGAGCTCATTATAATCGTTATCAGGCGTACATTTTGCTGGCGCTTCGGAAACTAGATCCTTCGGAATAACGAGCAAGGTATAATAATTTAAAATAAAATATCATATTGACCTTGTATAATAAGCGAAGTCGAAATTTAATAGTGTCTATTTTAAAGAAATTAATTTTTCTCCCTGTGTTTTAAAAATAATTGCCTTTTTGAAATTAAGCAACTTGCGTGACAACTTAATGTAAAGATTGTCTTAAGGACCAGTTTGTCTGTATTCATAGAAAATGACAGTTGGGTAACAATTTCACTGAACTTTGTTAAACTGATATGATAATATCTTTATAAATAACTATACCTACATAAGTATGTACATACATTTATGGTAACACAGTTGAAGCATCTCGATAGATGATATCTTGTCATAGCGTACTTAGCGTTAGCTCGTTCCAAATACTTACTCAGTTCTCCGCCTTAACAAGAGGTCAAAAATTTCTGACTCCATGAATACTGACGAAAACTTAACGAAGCTGTGGTTGGACCACGAAACAAAGCGTTGCTCTCAGACAAAAAACAGTTGCGTGATCACTCGTGGCCATTAACGAGGGCAAGAGTGTCTCCACACTGGCACGTGTCCAACGCTGGTACCGGAATTGGTGTTGGGGGCTGATAAATCACAGTCGCCACATTATGCCCTAAATATGAGCTATATTAACACATTACTAGTCCACACATTCTGGATTTCTTCTTCTTCTTGTGCCTCTTCACTCCTGAAGGTTGGCCGTTAGTTTCTTGTACCTCTCTCTGTCCATGGCCAGGCGAAACAGTTGCTCAAAAGAGGTGATGCCAATTTAAATTTTACGAATCGTCTGAAGTTGGTTAAATAAAATATTTATTGATGGACTCGTAACATCGACTCGTACAACAAAGCATTATATTATTTTCAAATAATATATCGTTTTGTTAGTTACACATCATGTCGTATTGATGTATACTATGTGCAACGTAGTACACAATTGGGTACGATGTTAGTACAGAGTAAGATGTTTAAGCCTAATATAGTTAGGCCTTAAATGCAAGTCATAACGAACGTCAGTGCGAAGGAGCCCTAACGTACATTCTTCGCTAAATACCTACTCGCTCACACGGCCGTCGACCTCTGAGTCAGCGGCGGTTCGCGCGGTGGCGCTGCATTCACATTAATATATGCAAAAAGTTTGCAAATCCGAACGTTTATTGAATTCTTCAACCTGCTACTAACGCTCTCGGAAAGCCACAAAAAAGGCTATTGCCATCGATATTCCTCGAAAGTTCCTGAGAATATCTATAAAGTGCGTGAAATGTTTTTGGGAGCCGATATTTTTAATTTAATAGCACAATTTCAATTCGTAGGTACGAGTGTACTGTAATATTGTTACCGGGCGAAGCTGTAACGCAACAACACGGAATGCAATTTGCTGAACTTTCATTTACAAGAATCTTAATTGGGGCCAAGGGTTAAACATTAGGCTGGTTTGCCAATAAATATAAGTAATGAGTGATAGTGAATTTTACGTATATTGTTGTAGAAACTATGATAATATATGTACATTTATTTTATTTACGCTACCCTAAATACATATTTTATATTTGTTCCGTAACATTGTTTGCAAATGGAGTCAATGCTTGTATGTAATAAAGCTCTACTTTCTAATATCAAATAATCATAAAGATCTAATGAGAAGTTGATAAAACCTACATTATATCAAGATTAAAATCAAAGCTCGGAAAAACAGAGTCCTTTTTTCCAGTCAACATAGAACTACCAGTATTCTATCATTATATGTATCGATCTAAGAAAAATATTTAATTGTAGTAAATGAAAAGCTATTTTATAGCTGTGAAATTACTTCACTTTATATATTTAAATACGTTTTATAAGCATTAGAGATCGCCTAGCGGCCAATAAAAAACGACCGAACCAATCTACTTCACCATGGAATTTTTGGTTTCCTAGGCAGCCATTGGTCCTCCTAGATATTTGCCCGATTTGTGTATCGATGATAGTGTGTGTAATGTTTCTTTTAGTAATTTAATGTACTTCTGATAATGTATATATTATATACAATATTATGGTTATGGCTTCAACTGTGCCAAATTTCATACTCCTCCGTCCGTGTGCGTAATTGTAGTAAAAAGACTTACAAAGTTCTTGCTTCGTATAAATACGACATACATACATTATGATTAGAAGCAATTGTTTTATTCACATACAATAGACATCAACGAGCGAGCGGCGCGCGCGCACGTGAGCACGAACCCGCTCTAATATTATCCTAACTTATCTTTAATATCACGTCATGTATAGGAATAATCCTTGGGGTAGGATACTTGAAGAATTGGGAAATTTATTTGCATTCTGTAGTAAGTTGTCCAGTTAGAAAACTGATCGCATAAATTATCGCGTCTCAGGCGGTCGACCAGCTAAAGCCTATCTAATAATAAGCTCTATCTAATAATAATCAGCTGAAAAGGTATTACAAGTAACGTAAAAGACAGGCCGTTATTTTCCTCCATTCCTGATCATGAAGTAGTAGTATACTTAAGTATTAATGTGATTACCCGTGTAAACGGACTTTACCAAATTTCTTTTTATGTTAATTTGTGCTTAGAGACCGTGTATCTAATAAATAATCCGAAGATAAAAATTGAGTCTTATTATTTGTAAATGTACAAGTATTTATTATAAGATAAATGAAAAATATTTTTTTACCGAAAATATTGTAATCGTTTAAAAAATAATTATTTTACTATATCATATTACAATATTATTTATACAATAGTATCCAATTAGTATTAACATAGCGGGGACAATATTATAAACGTATATAAATTCTCTTCCATTCATAATCGGTTCTACAAATGTCCTACGATTTGCAGCTAACGAAAACTATATATCTTGCTTATCTGGAAAGCGAACCGACTTAAATGAAATAAACAGTTTAAACGGATTTAATATTTATGATCCTACCAAGTACGCGAGCTCTGAACTTGTAATGATTTGTAAATACGAATATGAAATTTGATTTAGAACCGTAAACTTTGCGACTGTAAAAGTGTTCCGAAAGCGAAATGATATGAGGGATATTTTGTAAACGCGTAATGAACTTTTTTCAAAAGCAAGTTTGAATTGAATTATATTTTAAAACAAATCCTATTACATCTATTAAGATATATGGGAAAAGAAAATAACTTTACAGCAAACATCAAATGGAGCTAACTACGTAACAAAGCTCAAACAAAGTTAATCTCAGATTTCTTTGCAAAGAAACAATAATTGTGAAAGTTTGAATTTCGCTCGAGTTTCGGCGAACTCGCTTAAGGTGGTATTTCTTTACGAATGAAAATCGAAGAGTTAAACGTACATATTTCAATATTAAAGTATCTATTAAAATTAATGCACCTTATATGTAAGGTAACTACAACCTAAGTCTAGGAATTATATTCGTATGCAAATTATTCAAGCTTCAAATACTACTGTTTTGAATTGAACCACGCAAACACTATATCAATGGTGAATATTACTTTTTATGCCCCATTGAAACTTTTAAACATTAAAAGTAAAAGAAAGATATTAACACGATCGAAACATAGTGTCTTGTTGTTCAATCATACAAACCTTAATATGATGAAGCCTGCACCATACATAGTTTTATAGGTCTTAAAACAATTACACTTCCTCTGAAAACTGATGTAATGGTCTCGCACTTAACCTGCATGCACATACTTCTTGAACCAAGACACGATAATTGCTTCACGGCAAATTGAAAACGTCACTACGCAACAAAGCAAACTTAAACAAAACAAAAGTCCGGTGACTCAAAATTGCTATATTAATTTAAATCGTATTCAAGACACGTAACCGCAAAAGAGACCTTAATGAAATTGCGGCTTAAAGCTTCACATAATTAAGGGTGGTAGCGGGCAAGGCGGGCCAGTTTGAATTACAAATTATTACATTAGCCCTTGCTTCCATTATTTGCTCGCTAAACCATTAACTGCCTGTTAGCCTGTACAAAAGGAACGCGAGGTTGTAACATTACATTCGATAATTTTCCGAAAAATATCTTAATAATAGATACATATTTTACAATGATAAGCAGACGATTTTTAGTCCACTATTGGACACTCTTCATAGATGAGGAATTCTTGGCGCATCACACTTTATTGGACGGGTGTTTTAAACTCCTACAATTCGACGAATGGTCTACTAAATACTAAAATCGAATAAATTGTTGCCAGTAGTCTGCATGTACAATAGTTTAGCTAAATATATAATTATTATATTATACAATGTTCTAAGAGGAAAGCGTGCGCATCTGAACCATTTCTGCGAAAAGGTTGTGTTAGGTATAAAGGTGGATTTTTTATGATATTGAGGTAGCAGACGAAAATGCTGACTACCTGAACGGAATTAGTCATTTGTGCCCATGACTAATTTCGTTTAGATGGACATCTATAATAAACCTCAGACAGAAGTTAAGCTTTATCTAGGCTCTAATCTAAGCTCGACTACAAATACGATAATGATACTACCCGTAAGAAATGAGGTAGGGCGTCTAAGTAGAGAGTCTAGTTAAGCAACTTGCCCTTACCACACTCCTAAAACCGGAACACCGCCGCCCGAAAGCTGCTGTTATACAGAAATTAAATTCTACCATTCTGATAAGCAGTAATTACGTATATAGTAGGACAACAGTAATTATTTATATGTATGTAGTTACTGTACTTAAGTGTAAATGGGATTTAATTATGAACGCTCGTTTATCACCTTTCGGCCGCTCTAAGTTAACAATGCACATTAATTGAACGTATATTTCACACTGTAATCATGATTTTACTAACAGAATATTTGGTAATCAGAACTAACTGCATTGTAAAGCTAATAACGCATTAAATCAAATTGATTACTCGACCGTGCTCTTATTAGAGGATAATGTTCTCTCGCCGGGACGAAACTCGGTCGGTAATGCATTGATTCCAAATTCTTACCTCAACTGAACGTTACTTAATGCCCCGCATTATTCTTTGTAAGATAAAAGCTGAGTCGCTTGATACAGAAGCGGTTGCCGCTTTGACAAATGAACGGGGACGGTCAAAGGGGTTTCTGAACAGCAGAGAATCCTTTACTCTACGAATCGCGAGAGGATATCTCAAAGAGACGTGGCATCCGACATTAAACGAGTAGGAAAATTACGTACCTGTGCCTGCCTACGTAAGACATTTCTGATAGTAGGTACCCTTAAATCACGATCAAGCGAACAATGCATACCGATTTATAGATATAAACGCCAGCACTTGTCAAAGTTTGTTAATCCGTTCGTGAGTTTCTAACAATAGAACGGAAGTAGTAGATAATTATAATATTAATAAATATCTATATTTACTTTTAACTATTACGCAGCTATGTCAACAACACAGTAATATAATGGACGGAATCCCTAATATAAAACTATGTATACTAATATTAAGCGAATTAAAAAAGAAGCAAGCGAAGAAAGAAAGCGAATTTACTTAATTATAATATGTACAAGAAACGTAAATAACAAGCCTATAATTTTATATTAGTAAATATTTCTTAACTTTAAAAAAGTATGTAAGTTGATAATACTTGGTCTAATGTATAAGGTGATTTTCTTCCGTATTAACGACAGAAGTTTCTATCACAGCATTAAAACTTTTCGCTACCTAGCTTAGTATTTACCTACATCATAAATAAGAATTATTTTAATTAAAACTTTGAAAACCACTGCCCCGAAATACGTTACGAACTTTATGGTTGCATTTACGCTCGACCTGACTTATTTTTATATATAGAACATTAATTGCTGGGATCGACTTTTTTTCTTTATTTTTTCGTTCAACAAGCACCTGTGTCTAAAAGCGGACCCAGAGATGATTTCGATGACTGGTTATTTTTTGGACAAATAAAACGATTAGATGACGCTACAACGTTCAACAACCCGCCGTGGTACCGAAAAATAAGGTTAGTTTTCATTCAACACGCCGGTACAAGAATTATGTTTTTTTAATGTCTTCTTTTTAGACAGAGGGTGAGAAGATGAGTCCACTGACAAGCCCGAAGCAAGCAGGTAGAAAATCGATTGTTATTCGATGCCGACCAAAATGTAATAATAACTTAGGACACCCGGCCCACGGAATAGAACGTGCACAAAAGGATCGAAATCAAATTAGTAATATTCTACGTTGAAAAGATTGGATATGTCGTCGATAAATTAAAATAAAGAATGAGAGAGAGATGAAAAAAGTTAGTGCGTGAATCAAGGTCCGAGAACGATTAAACTTTTGTATTCCTGCGCCCTCCGTTTCGTGAACAGGGCGTTATAAACCCCCTCCCTTCTACAGTGTTCATAAAAATACAGGCAGTTTATTTTTTGGCACCCACAATCAATAACGCTTAGGTCGTTACTAAGGTTTTAGATGGGCTCACAAAATTCAATAGACTTAACGTTGTAGATTTTTTTTTTATTTCCTCCATTAATAAAGTCAACGAGCTAAACGAAGGCAGACAATATGAAATCAATCAAATGAATATTTATTTAGTGAACGTTAACTAAGTTTCGACTGGGGCTTGTGGTCGGATTTTTCCTCTCAGGCAGGCTTAGGCATTTCGTGCCCTATGACGAGAGTTGGAAGGACGTGTTTGGAGTGCGGCAACAGTATATAATCGTAGTACAACCGTACAACGTGCAATTGACAGTATCGAGGCTCGCAGTGCCGGTATGAGGAGCAATGGGCCCGTCTTATGGGCGAGTACGCGCGATCCGGCACGCCAGCGAACCTTCGGATATAACCTGTGTAATAAAAAGTAAGTTGCATATACAAGAGGTTGCGAGAACTTCAAAGCGAAAAAAATCATTCTAGATATTTCTATTATATTGCTGGCAAAAAAAAATCTCACAATTTATATAAATAATCATATTGATTCATTTCGAGTTTAAAAAATTGTCTTGCAAATTTTAAAACATAAAACTATTGTGTACTGTAAATTATATCCTACTTCCTTTTACTGTTTCTGCCTATGTACAAAATGTACTAGACGTTAATATGCAGTTAATTCAAGCATTTTAAAAGTCCAACTTTCAAATTCACCTCGTTGAAAGTAATAATAAAATAATGCATCGGTTGAGCCGGATCGCGCGTCGATCAGACGGAAGAAAGTGCGGCGGGCGGGATGATAGCCGCGGAGGCTGCGACCGGCCGGACCGGTTATGCTAAACCCCATTGTGGTCAGTTTTTGTACCGCCACCCCGCGCCCCCCCGCACACCACCCCCCGCCCGCCAACCGACGCTACACTTCGATTCGCCAAAAAAATTATTCGAATCGAATTTCGACGAACCCGTTCTCGTTGGGAAGCTCGCAATTGAGCATCGGTAGGTAGGCACAAGTACGTACGAGCACACTTACGATACGAGTAATAACTGCTATACCGTTAGTACCCGTTGTGAGTCAACTTTTGTAGTAATCGGCATTGTACATATGACCACCTTCGGATCCTCGTGAAGTACTTGTATGTTTAAAGGAGACGAAAGAGAAGGTGCACGTTCGTTTCGTAGATCGACTCCGAAGGCCCCTCGGTCACAACTATTTCTGCCTTATAGCAACAATGTCCAAAACATAAGGGTTTAGAAGATTGGTAAGGCGGTAAGGACAACTTTAAATAAGGCGTTTCAAAACAGTCATTAAGTATAACAACCCATTTATGGACGGCCTAAGAAAGACCTAAGAAATTTCGATCCTGTCTTGGGTTGATTACAATTGTCTACGCGCAGCAGTGGCCACCATCAGGTGGAGTGGATGCTTGTTTGCTACTTCCGTAATTCATCTCGATATTATTCGCCAGATGCACCAGAATGTTACCAATCTCCAAAATATATGTTGTAGTACAACAAATGTTTTTTTTTCTTTACAAAAAAACAAGCGGCATGAAATATTCTGTATTCTTAAAAATAACGGAGAGCATGATAATGGTTTCGATAAAGTATCGTCATAGATTCTTATTTCTTCTCTTTCTCATATAGTTAAAACTCAAATCTATAATTAATTTCATATTAGCCCATGCTTATGAACTTAAGCCTCTCCAAGGGATATCCCAGTATTTGTAGTTACCAATATGCATCCATGGACTAACTCGAATTTGTAAGGGCCATAGTACTATCACGCTACCAGTTTCCCACAACCAAAAAACGTTAGTAATAAATAAAGGTATTGGGAATTTGTATTTTATAACTTTCTTTCCATTTTTTTTTTTAATTTTTTCCCATGATTCTGTGTACAGCATATGAGGTTAAAAAGAATGTGTATTGAACCCAATGATAGACTACAAACATTATACACTAACTATTAACGCCATCTGTAATTTGATGACTAAGTTTATTTTACAGTAAAGCCACGACATGACTGCTTTGTATTGCCATATATAAAACTTTTGATAGTACTTATATAAATTAAATGATATTTTAAAGTAAATAGTATTAAAAATAAAATGTAATTTTGAAACGATACTTAGAGAAGTGGATACAACATACAAATAATACAAATGAATCGTAACTACTACAGGACAAATTACTTTTTCATAAAGTGGCAAAAAACCTTAAGAAAAGCATGTATACGCAATTGTCTATGCTTGTCCATACCATAAACACTGCAAACGTATAAAATGAAATGATGTCAGATTATCAAAATGTCTCTTTGACGTGATTCGCCGATAAATTATTCCAAAAATACGTTTTTTAAAACATGGGAGGCTCTCAAAGCACCCGAAAATTAAGTGTCGACAACGACAATGCAATATCGGTGTCCCAAGAAGCATTAGATCGAATACAAG